>JAHWFP010231011.1:2836-44012 GCA_023313725.1 Lithobius niger
GGGGGGGGGGGCAACGTATTGTGTTTATGATGGTGGTTTTTGTATATTATTATTTAATTTTTTGGGGCCAGCACTACTCGCATATTCTGAGCCGAATCTCTGTGCAATTTTCCCACCCCTCCTCTAAAAATAAAATAAATGGAAAGAATGTTTCAAAGGCGAAAATATACGTTGGGATTCTTTAATTATTACTATAGGTAATTTCTGCAGTGTCATCTCGTGTAAATTTTCGCTAGCCGTTTTTGTGTTTTGAAGTGTAAAAGCTGTATGCAGATGAGGAATGGCTATAAAACGCATGCTTGGACAAACTAAAAACTAGTTTCCCGTTTCACATATTACTTATACAATTATAAGTTAACATTGAATAAATAAACGCCCATCGTTGCCTGATTTCTCCTAATCTAGGAATTACTGAATAGTGAATACTGCCTATTTAAATAAGTTTTTTCGCAAGGTTTTTGAAATAAAGATACGTTCTATTTGTAAACAGAAACAACTGCAGTTGACAAGTTTATATTACAGAACGATTTAACTGGCTTCTTTTGCAGCAGAGTGGAATAGAATGTTGTGCGGTGAATAAGGGTTACAACAATTGAAAAATTGGTATTCTTGTAGCTTACTAAACAATACTTCCTTTCGGATGGTTGTTGGCAGCTGCAGCGCTTTCCACCCATCCTACCTATTTTGGTGAATAGAGCTGCCCTATCGTTTCTCCATCTCATATTTTTGACGACTGTACAATCCCGCTTGAAAGTTAAGAAGCATCTGTTGAAAGCATCACGCACTAGATTAAATCCTCCTAAATCCAAACTAAAAGGCCTCACCTCGAGTTCGGTATCGTCTGTTACCTCTGTCTTGTGTTTTAAATCGTGAATCATGTAGGACAAGGCCCATTCGATTCTGGTGTCCTCTATTATAGGTGCAACTAGAGATCTGACATTGTTGACAACGAGGTTGAAATTTGCGGGTATTTGAGAAATTATTTCTTTCTTCAACACAGGTTTGAGTTTGGGAAAAGACAATTTACGTCTCTTTTTTTAAGAATCTCTAATTTCCATCGCACGTTGTTTTACAGCCCCACTACACTTGTGCTGTTTATACGCGAGCTGATAAGAATAACTCACACCGCACGATTTGCAGCTCACGTTACATTTTCCTTCGTGACGCCTTTCGTGTCTCCGTTTATACTTATTGTTCTGGAACGTCTTTTCACAGTAGTGACACAAGAAAATCTCATTGTCAGACATCTTTCGTTTTTTTTCTTCATCAATCATCTTTGGTACTTTTTTTATCGACCGAAACCATCTCATCATTCGTCGGAAGAGATGAATGTGAAATCCTGGTACGAACCGTAGCTTTTGCTAAACGGGAAAATACTTCTGACAAGCTTCACAGGAATATGCACATTCAAACTTGATATTTTCAAGCGTGGTCATTTTTCCATCGCATCGGTCGTTGTGCACTAAACTTCATCGTAGGAAGAAACGATTCCTCCGCAATCAAGACAAGAAAGTTTAAAACACAAGGCTTCTGCAAATGACTTTCCACCTCTTCTCGCGATAAAAAATCAACCTTGCATTTCTGGCACTGGAACCTCGAAACACCTTGTACTTGGCAGCCATGGTTGATGTAATGATGACGTAATTATCCGCGCCTTTTATACCCACCGCTCGTATCAAATGGTCCACGCTCTAGAAAGTTACACCCCTCATCCGTAAAAAAAATACGCGTAACTTGTGAAAATGGTTACCGTGCTTAAAAAAAAATCAACCCGCAAAATACATCCAAATAGCACGGGTTTTCCTTATGAGTAACCCAACGAGAAAGTTTTTTACACACCGGACACTTTTTAAAATGCAAAATATTAGGAGAGGGCCTGCAGGGGAGCCCGGGGGGTTGCTCAAAAGGGCCTGCTTTCCGCCAAATCCCTTACTACTATTAAGACCTAGGTTTAAAAACTTATTAAATTAATGATTTACTGTATACAGTAATACCAGTAATATCCATAAATGGCTACTACTAAAATTAAGTTGAACGGCATATTTAAAAAGCAATGTGGTGAGAATCATCAGTTTATTTTCTGTCGGTAATGTTCCGAGCACTTCATTTATTTTTCTTTTATTGATTTGTAATAATTCAAGAATTTCTGGTGCGACGCTCCAAGAAAGCAACCGAAAACGAAACTAACGGCCCATTACTGTTGTACAGGGAAGCTCCATTCCAGCCGCGTCGATGTAGGGTATAAGTACCGGGAAAATACGGGGCCGCACACAAATTACATCACTCAAATTTCGCCCTTTTTGAATCATCTACCTTCAGACACACTACTCACAACCGTTGCAACCCCGACCCGTGGAAAATATCGTCGACTCCCCCCCTCCCCTTCAATTTCCTTACCGCAGGAGGGAAGCAATGTGGGAAAATTATAAATCTAGTAGTGAAATTAGACAGATTTTGCACTAATATTTCTGAAGACCGTTCCTGTAAAGTCAATACCCCAAAACAAAACTAAGTTAAGGATTTCCGCCAAGCTTTTCGGCCATGTGAAGTCGTGATATCAAATGCCAAGCTCTTTCGCCAAGCTAGTCCCACCGAGTAATAGTTCAAAGGTTAAATGAAATACATGAAAGTTGCTTACTGCGCAATTTTCAATTATTTCATTTAACGTATGAAGTATTTATTAGTCGGTGGGATTAGCTTGGCGAAAGAGCTTGGCGTTTGATATCATGGCTTCACACGGCCGAAAAGCTTAGCGGGAATCCTTAACAAGTTTTGTTTTGGGGTATTGACTTTACAGGAACGGTCTTCAGAAATTTTAGTGTAAAATCTGACTAATTTCACTACTAGATTTATAATTTTCCCACATTGCTTCCCTCCTGCGGTAAGGAAATTGGAGGGGAGGGGGCGGGGAGGTCGAAGATATTTTCCACAAGTCCGGGTTGCAATGGTTGTGAATAGTGTGTCTGAAGGTAGATGACTCAAAAAGGGCGAACTTTGAGTGATGTAATTTGTGTGCGGCCCGTATTTTCCTGTTACCTACCCTACACCACGGCTGGAATGAACTTTCCTGTACGACAGTAGCAGGCCGTTAGTTTCGTTTTCAGTTGTTTTCTTGAAGCGTTGTAACAGAAATTCTTGAATTATTACAAATAAATAAAAGAAAAATAAATTAAGTGCTCGAAACATATTACCAACAGAAAATAAACTGATGATTCTCATCACATTGCTTTTTGCTAAACTTAATTTTAGCAGTAGCCATTTATGGATATTACTGGTATTACTGTATACAGTAAATCATTAATTTAATACGTTTTTAAACCTAGATCTTAATTTATTTACAGTAAATTACATTTAGTATTTTCCGTTTAATTTGCTTCAACTATCGGATTGGTAAAATTACGTCTCAACTAAAGCAAAGCGAAAAGAAACGAAAGCAAATTACAAAGAAAATAAAGCAATTTGAAACATAACGAAACCAAAATGAAAGAAAACGAAAGCAAAGTAAAAAAAAGAACGAAACCAATTAAAAAATCTGTAAATCCGTGCATTTGCAAGGAAATACTTCAGTACTAATAAGAAATCCTAATGATTTGCAAAAAGATGACTGCCGTCCTCAAAATTTAATGAAAGCCTAAAAAAAAAAGATATGGACCAGAAAACTAAATTGGTGTTTCCTTCTATCAAAACTTGTTAAGGATTCCCGACAAGCTTTTTGGCCATGAGAAGTCGTGATATCAAACGCCAGGCTCTTTCGCTAAGCTAATCCCACCGAGTAATAGTTGGAAGGTTAAATGAAAGAATTGATAATTGCGCTGTAAGCAATTTTCATATATTTCATTTAACCTTCGAACTATTATTCGGTGGGATTAGCTTGGTGGAAGAGCCCTGACGTTTGATATCACGACTTCACACGGCCGAAAAGCTTGGTGGGAATCCTTAACAATTTTTGTTTTGGGGTAGATATACATATATAGCATAGTTTTAACATCAGTTATCCCCAAAAATAGTTACGAACAGTCGCCTCCACATTTGGCTAGTCGTGTCCCAGAACGAGTAATGATACATGTGGTAATATGATCTTGGACATTTCGCCGAGAGCTTACAGGCTCTATTTTATGCTGCTGCAGATATATTTAAAACCCCTTGTCCAGTTTTATTCAGTTTCCAACTTGAAACTACAAATAAAATATTAAATGTAGTGCTAAATTTCAAATGAACCCAGGGCCAGATTTGCACTTTTTTTATGCCATAGGCAAACATTCATGACTGCATATATGATTGGTCCATTTTGTATTAAAATATTACAACATAAGAATTACAGCCAGCGCCCATTATCTGAGACCTTTTTTTGACTACGAGTAACCTACAGGCGTGCAACGAAGAGCTTTTGTTTGGAGGCATCCACACCAGGCCTGGGGAAGCATTGCGATGCCCCTAGTGGGGTCCGGGATGAGGCCCATAAGCTGTCGAATTTTTTTGGTATTTTAGGGCCTTTCTCGGTTCTCACAATACGTTTTATTCATTTCGTAGGGCTCCAAAAAATGAAAGAATAAATGAAGGAAAATATCTTTTCTCGTGTTGGTTAGACTGAGTCCCCTAGGCCATAACCTAGGTTGGTTTTATGGGAACTCCGATGTTTAATGAAGCCGACAACGGGTTCAGAAATTATCGTGTGGACAGACAGCCAGGCAGGCACAACACAAAATGAGTTGCGTGCTTCGCACCGCACATCATTAAAGCCAGTTCAAATAGCTAAGAATAAATTGTTATGTGTTATCACATTTTTGTTTTAATTAGGCATCGAATCCCTGAGAAGATTGTGATCCATCGTACATATCGTCGTCATTATCATCATCATCATACATGTAATATGCCAGAAACAGCAACACCCTTACATCCAGCGCCAGCAACACCACCACACCCAGATGGTAGCAATGAAATAGGGAGAGCGAGTTCATTGTTTGGACGGTAGGAAGGAAAAACGCCGAGCGGCTGGCAATGTGAAGGGTATCGTTGATGCCCTGTAACAATCAATAACAAACAAAATATTACTTCTTGTATACGACACGTATGCCAACCCATCTGCCGTCACTTTGCATCAACAGATATCAGCATAACTTGGAAGAAATGTCTTCACACAGTGGGTGGCCTTCCAAGTTATACTGGTACATCGATTTACTGGTGATTTGTTCAAAGCACAGGGAGCCGACACGGAGAAATTAGAAAATATTGAGTTGGGGAACGATATTGCGCCTTCAAGTTCAGGGCTTCACGATTGAAAATGGTCAATTACGCAATGAAAATGATGTGTTGTGAAAACCCAATGCTTATCTTCGGTCTACATCGGTTGCAGATTCAAAAACATCGGTTGCAGATTCATCAAACATCGGTTGCAGATTCAAGGGAGTGTAAATAAGAATCTCACGACATAGGTTAAAGTGTTGGAGAAGGAACAAAAACAAATACGTGACTACAACGATCGATGCAATCAGTCGTACTTGGAAACAACGGAAGCAAGCGATGCCAAACAAAAGAACGATCCCCAAGTTGAAAGCCAGAAACATAACTTTCCCAAAGAAACTAACAGTGGGAAAGCTGCTTACTTTATCAATTCGATCCGTTAAAACTAGAAAATTAAAAATTTTTAAATAATAGTTAAAAATTTTGGACGGGTTTTCAGCTAGTAATATGGGTACGCATACACATAGCCACCGGGCTTTTAGGCACCGGACACTTAGGCACTGGACGAATATGCACTTGGACAAATAGGCACTCGGACATATAGGCACCCGAACAAATACGCACCAAGTTTAAATTTTTTTTAAAATTGGGATCGATTGTCCTCAAATTGGAAAATGGGGTAGAAAAACATTGCTATAAAATGTTCGCATCGTTCGAAACTGCTAAAGATTGTTAGCATCTTTATTACACTAGCATCTCTGATGTTATGGGTTAGCCGCAGCTGGCGCGGCGAACGAGGCAGCGTAATTTGGAACATTAATTCACCACAGAAAATCGTCGGGAAAAAATGAAAAAAAACTCCCCCAACGGCCCACACGACTAAGTGTCCCAGATTTAAAACAAATGATAGCATCTCTATAATGGGTAGCATAATTTGGAACGTTAATTCACCGCACACAAATTTCTGGGAAAAATGCCAAAAACTCCCCGCAACGGTCCACACGATTAAGTGTCCCAGATTTAAAACAAACGATACAGAATTTGAGGGCAATCCATCCCAATTTAAAAAAAAAAACCTTGGTGCCTATTTGTCTGGTGTCTAAATGTCCGGTTGCCTAAATGTCCGAGTGCCTATTTGCCCAATGCCTAACTTAGGGTGCCTATGTGTCCGGTGCCTAATTGTCTGGTGCCTATGTGTCCTACATTCTGTCTCCAGTAATATGGATATTTCTTAGGGATCCTATTTGATGACTAAACAATTACTTCTAACGCTAGTTTTTAATATGACAATGACTCGTTGAACGTTGAAAACGATTATTCAGATCAAGTAATGTAAATAACGGAAATTTAAGATTCATGTGTGGAAGCCAGCAACAACAGACCTCAGAACGATGCGAACGTGCACGTGCATAATAGGGACAAACATTAAACAGTAACTAATAGCTAGCCACCCATGGCAAACTGTATCAGATTTATCCACGAGAACTACGTCAACAAGACGTCGAGGTCGAAAGCACTGTAAAGTACGGGAACATGAGGTGTTATCGCTGCACACTTTTAGCTTGTGCAAGTTAGGGAACATGCGATAATGCGCATTTACTCCCCTCCCATTTTTATTACGCACTGTTCATTCCTGTATTAATGAAAATCAAACAATGCATTAACCGAAGGTTATAACTTCTGAGGAGAAAATAGCAAATATGAAACCTGAACGTAATTCAGCCGCAAGTTTTCAAAGTTTCGACTTCTTTAGCAAACGTAAAACGTTATAGTTTAGAAAAACAAGACAGACTCACAAACCCATGACTACAGTAATAAAAAAAAATCTACGATGGCCTATGTGCTAATAGCTATTCCGAAGCCCTTTCCTTTACGAGACTACTTTCTCCTAGCTCTTTACATGTCTAGCAATTTTAAAACTGAACCCGTTCAACTACACAAGCAGTCGCATCTGATGAGCAAAGGCTTTTTGTATCTTCGGTTAAAGCAACATACTGTACTACAGTATAACGTCACGATTCACAAAACCCGATAGCGTTAACATGTTATGTTAAACATAAACGTGAAACAGCCCACAATTTCATTGCCGTACTGTTGTTAAGAATTTTCTCGGTGACGAAACTATGTACCGACCTGTTTAAGAAAAATATTAAATTTTTCGTGAGTGTCAGTGAAATAACTGTTTTAAGCTATATTCAGCTAGTAGTAATGCATGCACAGAAGCAAAGTCTATCCGAGCTATTGGAAATAGTTTGTTTTAGCACCTCAGGTTATATGTACGTAGCTGAAACACGTACACAATGTGTTTGCGAGGTTTCGTTGAATACATCCTTTCCGTAGTTTTCCGGTACTAAAGTCTGGAGCAAGTGTACCTTAAAGCAACATTACCGGCCACTTGTTTGACTAGAACTGGTTGCAAAGCGGTGCGGTTGAAGTACGATTTAACCCACTATCTACAACTGCAGCCCTCTTAAAGATTAAGATAGAAGGCAAAAAGGTCCAATTTGCAACGGAATATGAAACAGAAAACTTAATGAGGGAGTAGAACCTCTATTTTTTTATTTTTTTTTACTTGTTTGTGTTTGTTACCTTTAGGTCACTACTAATAAGTAAACGTCGGTAGCATAGTAGCTAGCTGTAGATGTCAGAAGACTTCCCCAGTAGCACAGTGGTAAGGGCCAACAGCGTATAAAAAGAGGTTGTCGTTCACGTCCCAACTGCACAAACGCCGTTTTTTATCTCCCTTTCTCCTTGTTATCAAAAGGTCTTGGTCACAGCTTGGTCAGTGATCGTGATAACAATATTGAATTGTGGCTGGCATCTATTCAACATGACTCTATAATATAAAATATTAAAATATCTCACCAAGGGTTGGATACAGGATAGCGTTAATAACACGAATGTTTGTTCTCACATGCTGAGGGGTATGTCAGTAGTATGGCGCTTATAGTTTCGCTTCGATTAAGCCAAAAAAAATTAATATTAATATTATATTAAGGCAGCCATGGCGTGAGCATGGAAACAAGCGGCTAAAGCGACTACGTAGTCGCAACCGGTCTTCTGTATTGTTCTGCCACTTCCAATGTTGAGGCGCACACCTATATCAGGCACTGCAAGAACGATCTCTATTATATAATCTAAAAGCAGTAACCATCACAATTGCCGATTAAAAATAAGTTAGCTCAGGCGTATTTTATAGTTTTGGCGTAATTGTCAGCTTTTAGGCATAATTTACCCGTAGTTTTAATTTTGTAAGTAGCATCAAACGAAGAATTGGGCTGTACGCCAAGCCTATTCATTTTTAAAACACGGTGTGCCTCCGGGCACACATCTAGTGTTGCAACGTGATCGGCATCGTAGCCTATATAGATCAGTGGTAGTAGGGAAGTGACGGGGAGACGCAATAAATAGACGTTTTAATATGCTGTTGATTCAGCCAGCAGCAACTCGTCGCCACTTGACGTTGCCGTGGTAACGTGATTTTATGCCTAATTTTATTAACTGCCGTTTTGTTATTTCTGAAGTAGGTATCAGATTGGCCTAACGGAGAATTCGCTTCGAAGGTAAGCTTATTCATTCATGCAACAAGCGACGAGACTATTTTAAACGAAGCTAAAATCCTTTTGTATTTTCGGCTGCGTGTTATACTTAGGATTTCAATTCGACGATCAAATGTTATTTCATTTCGTTACGTCGAAGAAGTCTATTAGTTATAAGGAAGTACCGATGTTTTAATTTGCCGTGTTTTTAACTAACGTTTGACAATAAAATTGATGTTGACTCAATGTGGTTCCATTCCAAAGTTTAAAAAAAGCGACGGACGGACGGATGGACAGACAGAAGGACGGACAAAATCATTGCAATATAGTCTTCTCAGCCGGTACGGTTGTACAGAAGACTAAAACCACATTTACCTCGTTTTAACCTTGGCTAAGTTTTGCTGTGGAGTTCTCAGTGATTTTACTGTCCTATTTACGGCCATATCTCAATAAAATCACTAAAAGATTTCGAGCTTCAGAAATGACCAACAAGGCATGTTTGAGTTCGTAATATGCGTATTTACTTTTGAACTATAATTTTTTCGTGAAATTTTTCAGTAAAATTTATGTTTACTTGTCCTAGCTTAACATTGTAGTATTTTTGCTTACGATCAACAAGTAAATTTAAGTAAGGGGAAAAGGAACTGCGGTGGATGTTTGCGTATTTACTTGAGTAAATGTAAGTTAAGGAAACCTTAAGTATGGAATGTATGGGAGGGTATTCTATTGGCATATGTAGCATTATTTTGATTTAATTTTTTGTAGGCTATTAAAACTGAATTTAATAGTATTGCATATGTAGTAAATTCCGTTCATTATGGCACTGACATAAGTACGTATCCTAATATAAATTTACATAAAATGCCTTGAAGTGATGTACCGTATTTCAGTATGTATATGAGCAGGGTACAAGTTCTGCATATATTCCAGAGCACCGATCGATGTCAGAAAGTTTATTACTCAAACTGAGGGTGATTTCGACATAAATTTGCGTGAATATTTTCAAAACAAATGCTTCCCTTTTAAAATTATGGGAAGTGAAATTAAGTTAAATTTTTTTTAAAACAAGGCTTATGCTTATAACGTTATTGATAATTCTTTGCATTAAAGCATTAGCATATATGTGTGGGATTTTACACGAACCTGATGTAATCACATAAATTACACCAGATGGAAGAAAAATAACTAAAATAACGAAGTAATTTTTTTATCAAAAAGTGTGTAAACACTAATATCACAAATGACTAAAAATGTATAGTCGATATTTTTTACTTCTTGACTTTAAATCTTTACAGTGAATAGTTCTGCGTAATTTCCATTTTTTATGAAAATAGTTCAATTAATTTATGAAAATTAAGGTCAAAATAATTCAACATAATTTACGTAATGAGGTTCTACATAACTTGTTTTGCCTGTGTGATATTCATAAATAGGCTAAGGCTTAAGACTAGTGACATATTTTTTAGGAACTATGTTTCAGTGTAAATGCTGAATATGTCGGAGGAATCTGATTTGCTTCAGTACGGTGAAAATGAAATGTTCCGAGGAAATATCATGTTAGATGAAACGTCATGAAAAAATTACAATACTAAAGAGTGAAACCATTATCATCAGCTAAATTCATGTAAATTTAGGCGACCGGAGGAAAAATATTAGAACATAAAGAGTGGTTTCACACTTTCCTTTTAGAAGACTTTTAAAACCTAACTTGGTTGATATGCAAACTGAATGTGCACATGAAGCGACCCACTATAGTTTCACGAATATAAATTCATACCTAAGGGAATGGTTAATTGGCAATCGGCTAGATTTGTAATTCCTTTTTATCTCCGCTAGCACAGTCCTTGCAATTCTCCAGGCAAACCCTCCAGCTCTTCCTGACGGAACTGATCGATAAACGGATGTGATGAAAGAAAATGGTGTTCCGAGGATTTAGCAGATAATGAAAGCGTCTCTCGTGTTCACCTTGAGTGACATTAATTACGGCGTCAGGGCAGTTGGCAAGGCGCACATTGCTACAACTGGGGGAGCGTGAAGTTCACATTAACAACATTTTAAAAATGGTCGAATTTACAGTAACCGAAGATGTGCGTAAGGCGAGACAAAGTGTTTTGCGAACTGCGCTATATTTTTCTTACAGAAAGCAGGAAGGGTATCATTAGGTTTAAATTCCATAGCTAAACAAGGAAAAATGTGCGCGACTTTGAACTGATTTATAAGTGTTAGCTGACACTGAATAAAAAAATACAGTCACTTGTAGGTGTATAAGGGGGTGAAGTGAATAAATCGCTGAAAACTGTAAGCTTTCTATTGTCACTTTATGTGCTAACACTAATTTACAACGACATTGGAGGCTTTTTTTTTTCAATATGATTTGCTTCTTAAACTGTATGGGAAAAAAGTTTACTTGCCTGCTACATATTATAACGCGGAAACTAACGAACGTTTCGGTAAACGACTTGTGTATGATTCTACTCATAACTGTATGGTAGGTTTATTTATTTATTTAACATGATGCCGGTTTCCCAGAGGAATGTGGCAAAGCAGAGAATAAAAAATAAAGATGCATGCATATAAATATATTTCACACCAAAAAAAAAATGTATATATTAGTAATAATATGTATAGGTTTAGTGATTAGCATGGCACTGTGCTGTGAATATGTGTATAACACCAAGCTCATAAAAATAATCTCAATGGCACACCAGCAATGATGTAACGTTACACATTTTTTAACAGCGTTTTGTGCAATGTGTTGTGAACGAAATGCCAACTGAAATACCGTACCGTAACTACTAGAAGCCTATTTGAGTCATGAAATTACTTGATCGTGGATCTCTACTGGTTTGAATCGAACATGGCACAGGACGGAACCGACTGTTGGGAGGGGAGATTCCCCGACTTAGTAAAAATCTACTTAGTTGGCAAAACTGAAGACTGAGCAGGGCCATTTTATTTTCTGCTAGATTTTCTTCTGTTAGCACGTCACCGTTGTGATTTCTGTTTAGTTAATGTTTCTGCCTTAATTATGTCTGCACGAAACAAAGCCTGTTATGAACAAAGCCTTCCAAGTTTTCGTTGTTTAACTTAACGTTACAAAATCGTTCGGTATTCGGTACAGAAAATTCAATTTGTCGTTTTATTTGCTGGCAATTCTTCTGTTAGCCTATCACTGCCATGATTTAAAAATTACTTAGTTAAGGGGAAAACGTAAACTAAATTTGTACAAAACAAAGTTTTAAAATATGTACTTGCTGGAAAGGTAGCACCTCAGATACACATTAAGTCAGTTGTGTATCTATTCGGCAAAGTGATATGCTAATCCTAATCCACATATGCCAATAGTGAAACTAAACCTGTTAATGGTTCTCCTTAAATTTTCATGAATTTTACCGGGGGCAGTTGAGAAAACAAAAAATTTAGTTTGCCGTTTTATTCCCTATGGCATTTTTCTGTTAGCCTATCGCCAGCTTGAGTATTAGTATCAGTTAATGCTAAAACGTCAACTAAAGCGTTTCTATAAGAAAAAAACCGCCGTGAAGAATCCCGCCATGTTTTCGCCGTTTAAAAGGAACACAACAACACTTTACTAACTTTTATTATTCAAGGCCAGTTTAAAATAACACATTATCTTATAAGAATCATATTTTTAACAGCACTTGATTATTTACAAAGAAAATATATAAACAATTTGTTACTATTAAGTTTTGACACAACCTGACATTCTGCAGAATAATTAAGAAAAATTGGAATTGACTTGAATTTATTTCCAGGGCCTCGGCCTTACGCCATGCGCCCTGCTACAAAAGGTAAAGTACCGCTATTCACAATGTCAACTAGACAAAACAGACAAAATTGGCAAAACCAGCTTGACAATAGGTTTCAAACGTATTCTTGGTAAGCTATAAAGAGACAATAATATAACGCAAAGTGAGTCATCTTGCTCTGGAACCCATTTGGGGAATATACAGTGCTTCCACGGATCCCTAATCGCCTTCGGGGGGGGGGCGCCGGCACTTCCAAAGTACTGTTCTGGCTGCAGCACTTTAATTTTCACAAGTTAGTATAAGTGACAAAATCTATTGTCGAGTTGGAAAAGCGTGGTAATCTTCGACACGGGCTAGCTTGTCCCATTTCTTCATCGACACAACAAAGTGATACAGAAATAAAACTTACTAGGCACGAAGTACGACTTAATATAGCTCAGAGTTCCAGTTTGGGGATTTTGTGGTTCAGTCATTCAGAAGTACCCAATGGGAAGAAAGTGGAGTCTCGAAGTACCCAATAGGTAGAAAGTGAGCAGTGGTGTTGCGTGTTTATAAATATGTGGCTTTAAAACAAATGTTCTTTTCAGGAAATGTGCTTCACTGAGATGAGGATAAATACAATCAAGGATTACTCATTGACTCTGTCAAAAACACGAAAGTATTGATAGCTTTAAAATCTTTAGAAAAAACTTAGCTCGGTTGCTCAAGCCCATCGTAGCCTTTTCCATATGCTGCTAAAATATTTAAACAAACACCAATTAAAGTTCACAGGTAACAAATTGTAATGTAGTCTATTCCCATAAAAATGGATAACTTACCACTGGAGAGAGAGCAGTTAATTTATGAAACGCTATCCCCAAAGAGGTTATGATTGCTTCCGGCAGTTTTACAGTAAGAGACAAACGATTATGCAAAAAACGTGATAAAACTCAAAGATGGAATGGGTCACATTTTTGGTGACCAATTACCTATACCACGCGCCATGGCTGTTTGCTGTGACGTTCATATCACGTGACTGGGCGAGTCCAATCAGACGGCTAAACAGCCGTTGTTCTCGTTCGTCATTGGCTAACTCATGGTGACGTCACAGCAAGCAGCCATTGCGCATGGTTTAGTAATGGATTTAATTCCCTGTCCCGTGACGCAGTGACCCAATTATTTGCTGACCCAGATTGGCTCACTGATCCGGTTTGACCAAGTAACCCAGATTGACCCATTGTACCGGGTAGATAAGGACACCTGGAATCAAAACCTGGCAAGTCTGATCAACACGTTCTGACTGACCCATTAATAGCACTAAATTGTGTAAATTTGTCATTTAGAAAACTGTTTGTTAATGGTTTATTTATAGAATAAAAGATCGATGTATCCTTCTCAAAGCAATTTCAGTACACAGAACAAAGCCAAACAGTTAACGAAGCAAACAGTCTGCATTAAAGACTGGCCTTGTGTAGACTGTTTGCTTTGTTAGACAAGGCTATTCTGTAAAACAAGGCCAGTCTTAAATGCAGACTGTTTACATGGTTAACCCATTAACCTTGTAGTTTTACCAGCCATAAAGATAAAAAAAAACTCTAAACTGTATTGTGTATAGGTTTATTTTTACCAAACTGTAGCCTGTAGGAGGTGTGGAAATCACGGAAAAATTCTTGACAACTAGAGTAACCTCGGTCTTTATTCGGTCAAGTCCTGATATAACATATGACTGCCAGGGACTTATCTCCAAGTAATGGTACAAAAGCAAGACTAACTGCCTTCCAATGGTAAACAACCATTAAGCCTCAAAAAGTGACAACAAACAACAACCTTAACACTGAACACAACAATACAACAATATAAGCAATTATTGCGTACTACGTCTCATCCCCATTCATCTAGACACACGCTTGTCGCCGCCAAGTATCAGTAGATCATCCCATTGTAGACATCCGATTGTTAAAATATTGATTGTTAATGATAAAAAGGCGGCTCAATAGCAGACATGTGTCTGTCAGCTATAAGGAACTGAAAGCATATTTTGGCATGTTGAGGATAATTCCCAATGCGACAGAAAGGTTTCAAATTGTGGAAAATGTAAGGGAAGGGTCAGAGATTAAGAAAAACTAAAATTTAAAGGATGAGTGTCCACCAATAATAGAGAAAAAGAAGCGTCAATAACGTTGTTTTTATGATACTGTCTAGCTAGCTAGCTAGCTAATAAGATTTTTCCCATGTTAAATCCCATAGAACTTTTTTCCCTCTTGGCTAGCGCAAAATTGAGACGTCCTACGTAGCTGAACTTTTGCACAAGGATGCATGGTGATCTGAGCATGGTCCTTTTGTTGGTTTGGGGATTGTAGGAGTCAGGACAAATGCGTGAGAGGATTTAGAAATTCACCACCAGCGAATTTAAATTTCGTTTCTTTTCCAAGTTGCAACCAAAGATTTTAAGCAACAATGGCTTGAACAATCAAGACTGGTCCTTAGATTTATTGTAAAAGACTGGACGAACTAAAAACTGAACTGTAACAAAGGACAAAATAAAGAAACTTTAACGTTTCCATGGATTGCGTAAGAATAAAGGGATGCACGTTAGATGTTGGTTATGCAACAATACGAGCATCCACGAGCTAATGGGGTTTTTGTTAACCAAAAATAAAATGCTTCGCGTTCTGCTGTTTTAGTAACAGCGACCTAAGGGGGTTTCTGCATGATTAAATGTGAACGAAATCTTGAAAAATTAAGGGGAAGGTGCAGGGATAAACAAAACAACTGAAGGGATGTGTTGATTGAGTGAGCGAAGCGAACGAAATCAGCGATTGTTAGCCAGTGTGTGCAAAAATAGGATTGAAGCATCTTACACAGACGGTGTAACCTTATGTACGTTCACAGTCCTATGAAAGTTGTAATATACAACCAAAACCAAAACTGGTAGAAAAACCCGCCAAGTTTCCAAAAACAGTCGGCCTTTGAAGGCAGTGATATCATTCAACCAGGGAAAGGCCGCCAAGGTCAATCCTATTAGCCAAGTTAATCGCACCCAATTGAACGTTAAATGAAAACTCGAAGATTGCTACAGCGAGTAACTTGGCTAATAGGATTGACTTTGGCGGCCTTTTCCTGGTTGAATGATATCACTACCTTCAAAGGCCGACCGATTTTGGAAACTTGGCGGGTTTCTCTACCAGTTTAACAAAAGTACACAGACTTTTAAACAAACATCTTAAAACTTGGTAATGAGTTGGGGTTAAAACAAATTAAATTATGTATTAGAAACAATTAAACACTTAACCGTCTTATACTCCTCACGAAAGTAAAAAGGGGCTTTCATCATGTAAATGTGTCAACCAAATTACGAAAAAGTGTAGGAAAATCCGTGATCACTCTAAACTAAAGTGGTCACGCATTACTGTGGTCGATTTTGATCCCGTAACGTTTTTAGTCGACAGATCAGCAGGCGTATCCAACGTAGGGCAAAAATAAAAAAAATTAAGTTTTTAGCTACTTCATCTCGTGAATAATTGAACTTACGCAAAAAAATGTCGTGATTGGGTGCTTCCACCATTGACAATCAGATCAATACCAGATCTTGAATCTGTATGTAAAGGCGTAGGATAGATCAGGTCAGATGGTAACAATTCTAATAGCAGTCCGCGAATTGAAACAAGTTCATTAACGGCTTTTCCTATCGCTATAACCCAGTTTCACAGCTGGAGTGTGACAGTAAATCTTGGGTTTATTGGTCCAGATAATGGGTAAAGAATCTAAACATATAAGTAGTCCTGTGACTTCTTTACTTCCTGATACCGAATCCCATCGCAAAATACACGCAAAAAGTGCATAGTTTGTTTTTGGAATAGACGATTTTTCTATCTATATAGTTCCTTTGAGGTATCACCATAGCATTTCGACTTACTCACTGTTTCGTTTTGCGGGGGGTTGACCCTCCTGAATGTTATTGGTGTCGACGGCCACTTACGGTCCGGCACTTACTTGTTGATTGTCACCATCTTGATGGTGTTCATCGTCGTTTCCATCTTCCGCATGACATTGCGCGTCAGTTGGGCGATAAGTCTATCCTCCTGTCCGGTGTTTTTCAATTTTTGCAGGAGGTACAGATGTATGACAAGATTTAGATTAGGGGTTTGAATAACATCTCTGTAATGTGTGGTGCAGTGGCAACCCGGACCACTGCACTGTGACTGAGGTTAGCGCTAATGACCAAGTTGTCAACGCGCCATTAAGCCTCAATCCCCCCCCCCCATAGCATTTTCAATGCGGTATGGTGGGCCACTTTCGGGTTGCTTAATTTACATGCAAGCTGTACACGTAAAACAGAATATCAGGTCTAGACTGAATCGTTAAAAACATTAGGCTACCCAACATCTCTAGCCTATGTAGGTAGTCTTATCGATTATATTTGAGGTCGGACACTCATCTAAAACCTTAAAGGCGGGTTGCCACCAAACGACAGTTTGGAGCATCTAGCGCCACTGAGCGTTATCGAGTTCTCTCTAGCACTTGCTCGCAGCCAGCAAAGGAATGCACAAAGAAATATCTTTTAACACAACAAACAAGCCATGAGCCTTCTGAATTATTGAGTAAAAATGTGGAACTTCCTCGTGAACCTGGAAGCAAGTTATAAAAATTAACGATATTAATGCCACTATATGGGGTAGAATATAAAGAAAATACCCTGGCGCCATCTAATGACAGTAATATCGTTAATCTTTATAGCTTGCTTCCAGGTGCACGAGGACGTCACACATTTTTACTCAATAATTAAGGGGGCACGTGGCTTGTTTGTTGTGTTTAGAGGTATTGCTTTGTACATTCCTTTGCTTGCTGCGAGAGAGAACTCAATACGGCTAGATGCTGCAGATGTTAATTTGGTGGCAACCCACCTTTAAGTGTAGCCGAAACTGTCTTTACTGAGTTTACATCTGTAAGACCAAAAGTATTTAATTTTGACTGGATATATTCAGTATTGAACAAAGTTATGTAATCAGGTGTACGTTCCATCTCATATCCATATATTTTTGGATAGATTTTTTTTTAGATTTTAAGGTGTTTATATAGATTAGATAAGAAGTGATCGTAAATTGATCGAGATTTTACACTTATTAATTATCATTTACGAATAGACATAATACGAGTAGGCTATCACCACTTTGTTACACAAATACACACAGATTATAATTTAACGAGGCCTGAAAGGTGAAGGATACCATTGATTTCGGCCTGATTCGGAAAGCCCGTAGATAGATTTGTTCAATGGGTAAATAAGTTGTTGGCACCCTGTTCGGTGAAACCAGGCGATTGACGTAAGCAAACCATGTGCGTGACGTCACCGAATAAGTAGGCTGTAATCGTGTCCAAATAGAACAGGAGATGTTGAAAGTTGACAGTCATACCAGAACGAGTCGCACTGATAAACTGAGCAAAGTGGGCGAGTACGATGTTAATGGTTATCTTTAGGTTGTTCATTCCATATGGCTGCTACTAATCTGTCTTTAAACTTTCGTAGTGATTCGTCTGGGTTTCATATTATAAACAAAAAAATCCATCTGGAGTTGATAACCTTTGTGGTTGGAGCACAAGGGTACACACTTTGTGCGAATGCCATTGAGTCTAATTCGCCTTGCATCGCTTGGGTCCAACCGATGGTGTTGACGAATGTCATGGCTGCATGAAAATTGTTGGGGTTAAGATTTGTCGTAGGAGGATGTATAGTTCTTTTGCATCATCATTGTTCGTATTATCGTCATCAGAGTCGAGTGAAAGGTGTTGGTGAGTCTACTGGGTAGTCGGTGTGGACATGGACGTAACGTTGTTGCTGTGCTGTTGGTGCTGGGGATCGACCACAGCCACAGCGGGGTCCTTGTGGTAGTCCTTGAGGTTGTAAGGTCGATTGTGGAGGGGCTTCGTGAACTATTGGTGGTCGTTGCCAACAACGAATGGGGAGTCGTGATTCATATCCGCGTCCAAGATAGGTTTGGATGGAAGTTGGTGAGGATATAGAACATCACCCCTGCAACACATTTGTCAAAGCGATCATCTCGAGACACAATACCAGTGTGGTGTTCAATATCTAAAAGTTTAAAGCCCATGGTACGAGTTGTGTAACCAAGGAAAATTGCTCGGCGAGTATGTGGTACATATTTTTGGTGCTGCACATGAGGTAACGTGTAGTAACATGAGCAGCTGAAAGTGTGCAGATGGCGACCCAACGAAGGGCAACGGTTCGGGGCCCAACGTCCTATGGGGTTCTGTTGATCACAATCGAATAGTTCAGCAGTTGGAAGTAACTTGTGAATATAAGTGGCGGACTCAACTATAAAACACCAATGTCAAACTAGGATTTGTTGTGTTCGAGCAGAGTTGTTGCATGATGGACGATAGTAGAAAGAGTGTGCTCGATGACAGGGTTGCACTGTGGGTTATAAAGAGCGGAGTAGTAATGTCGTGTGCCCTGGGACACGAGAAAGGTCTGTAGAAGAGTAGAACGCCAAATGGGTTCGTTGTCAGTATGTAGGCTGATGACACGATAGTTGGGCTCAGTCTCTCGCTGCAGCAGAAATATTTGCAGGGCACCCAGAACTTCCGATTTGTGTTGTAAGAAAAAGGGAAAACTATCCTGGAACAGTCACCGATCAACATAAACAGGAACCTTGCGTTCTTGTACGAAGGCTCACAGATTGGTCCCATAAGGTCCGCGTGTAGGACCTATAGAACGTGTGTGCTACAGATAGGAGCCGACTTTGCGTAAGGGAGACACATTGGACGCAAATCGAACTGGGTACGTTTGGCATAGGGGTACCAAAGTAGACACCTGTAAGTAGAGAATGCTTGATCACCCTATCGAGGACAGCTGGTGAAGGGTGGCCGAAGCGTTGATTCCAAATCTGTCTTAGTGGTAGATCATTGGAGTGATTTCTAAATTAGGTGAGGTATGTGGCAGATGCAGCATTGGTCTCGTCGAACGTGGAGGAGATAAGGCGGTTTGGTGAACAACGGCATCTTGCTGTTGGTTGCAAGAGGAGGTCAATGAATCATGGCATGGAGGTCGTCGAAAACATACTGGGCTCTGGTCCTTTTGCAGTCTCTTGCTCAGCGGCCATGGTGTGCTGTTCCATCCTTTTAGTTTCTTGAGTGGGAACCACGCTCAGCTACCATAATGTTTCCTGTAGGAGGTGTGGAAGCCACGGAAGAATTCTTGACAACTAGAGTTACCCCAGTTACTTGTCTTTATTCGATGAAGTCCTGGTAAAACGTATGAGTGCTAGGGAC
Organism: Lithobius niger; assembly: GCA_023313725.1. NCBI lineage: Eukaryota > Metazoa > Arthropoda > Chilopoda > Lithobiomorpha > Lithobiidae > Lithobius > Lithobius niger. The sequence continues at coordinate 22,593 of JAHWFP010231011.1, forward strand.
TTATCTCCAAATAAAAGGTATAACAGCAAGACTAACAGCCTCCCATGGTAAACAACCATTAAGCCTCAAAAAGTGACAACAAAGAACAACCTTAACAATGAATACTCGTACACAACAATACAACAATATAAGCAACTGCTGCGTACTACGTCTGAAAAACAGTAGTAAAAGAAATACATTATACATCAAAAAGAATATTTTTTGAAAACAGCTAAGTCACGATTTAAAATGAAGGACTGAAAAATCTTGCGAGTGTATTTTTAAGGCATTTGATATTTATATAATGGGTGTAATTACACAATGAAAACATAAACAATGTATTCAGAATGCATAAACAGCATGGTTACGAACAAGCTAATACAACGCTAACACGTTGCTAATAAACATTTTTTTTATCTTCTTTCCTTTACGTATTAAATAGCATTTTTATTTAATAAGGGTGTATCAGTCTGTTTAGTGGTTCATTCTAGGTAGTATATCACTCTGGATCAATGAATCATTCAGGGGCATGGGGTCAATGGGTCAATGAGTCTGCGGGTCTTAGAGTCAATAGGTCCAAGGGTCAAGAAACAGGTAAAATGTAATAATCTATGGCCCAGTGATCCACATGAAAATAGCGACCCATGACCATGGTAAATCAACGGCAGAAGTAGCCGCCGTCTTTAATAATGCAATGGCGTTCACAGTGGTTGTATCACAGAGCCAAGAAAATGCAGAAGTTGAATTCCACCGATTAATAGTTCGCAGCTTAAATGAAACTCTTGGCAGTGTTATTCTCCAAGTTAGGGTTACTTCTTTTTTTTTAGTTCAAGTTAATTTAACCATTCAATTTCCAACACTGTATTATTTTAGAGTGAGCCAGTAGACATTTTGTTTTGCTTAAGTTAGGCAACAAGCGTGGTTATCACAATGCACTATCCACATATGCCACATTCTTTAATTCCTATAGGATCATACACATGGAAGAGGGTGAAAGTAACGCGGGTGAAACGAACTTCGCGAAATTTGTTAGCTTCGTTCCTCAGTAGTTATAGCAAGAAGTACTGGAACAATTAGCTAATTCGGTTACTAGTAAATTTAATTGTGCTCTTCGTCGATCTTTTCTTCAGATGTTACTTTAGTTGGAGTGACAAGGAGGCCGAAATATTAATTCCTACCGTCTTTCGTACTCCACTGCGGCAGATGACGGGGCAGGCCACAGCCATGACTTTCGTATTTCAAAAATGGTTTGAACCAAAAAGCAAAGCTCAAGGATGGAAAAATGTTTAAACTTGAAACTATTCTTTTAGTTCATGAACTGTTTACTCGCCTTGCAGAAAGATGTTAGCAGGCAGCCTCACTTATCCGAAGTAAATAACTGAATAGTACACAGCAATTAGAGCAACATGCAGCCGTTGTGGGCGTGATGTAAGCGCGCCACTCCATTGTTATGTACTACATAAATGCAGGACCGGATTGGGAGGAGTTGGGCCTCCCCGGGAATGTACTGCAGGTGCATCTGGACGTCTCTTGGGGGGTGGGAGGGAGGGGGGTGGTGCTAAAGAAGTGCCAAGAAATCTGATTTTTAAAGAAATATGCGTAAATTTGAAACGTTTACTGGCAATTAGAGTTGCAACTTTCATGAGATTTCATTTCAGGTTCTTCAAAAAATGCAGTTTTTAAAACAAGGACCACCTGTGGGGGGAGGGGCGGCAGTTTGGGGCAGAGCCCTGTAAGCTAGCTAACCGAAAGAAATCAGCGTGTCTTGTGACTTTGAAAGATTTTTCTGCAACTCAGAGATTTATTTTGATACGAATTAATTACAAATAATTTTTTTTAAACAATGGCCTCCTGTGGGGGAGAGGGGAAGGAAGTGGGGTGAAGCGTGAAGCCCTACAAGCGAGCGTATTTAAAAAAAAATCAGCATAAATTTGAAACGTGTTCCTGCAACATAGAGATGTACTTTTCGTACGAATCAATTTCAACTTTTTCAAAAATAAATTTTAAACAAGGGGCTCCTATAGTGGGATCCCCGGGTTCCTGAACGGCCCAATCCGACACTGTCTAAGGATACTGAATGTCCTATACTGGCACGGGGTCTTCATATCTCGCCATGTAATTCCCGCAGTAAGGACTTATCACGATTTCTAAACGATGTCGCGAAATATCCTCTGTTTATACCTAGTTTTCTTTCATTCCGTTGTCATTTGAAAAAGGGATGAAACGAGCGAGCAGAGGAAGCGAGCGTCAATTCACTATCAAACTTTCTTAATAGGACGGGTATTCAACTTATTTACTTTTCTTTGCTGCCAAGATACTTAGAAGGAGTATATGCATGTAAGATCTGAATCTTGTTCACGTATCGACAAGGCCTCCAAGTCACCTGATTTCACAGGATGCAGAAGTGCAGTGTTAATACACATCTAAGTAACGTTTTCCCAACGTAAATTTTCGCATTGTTACCCTACGCTTAGCTAATGATATATTCGGTGGACGCTTCTTACTTCGTGGAGGTATCGAGAAATGAAGACACAATGAAATAAAGTTTAAAATTATTGTTGTTGTTTATTCTTTTTCCTTGGTGGTATTTATAATATATAAATGTCTATATATTACCACATTCCGTTATAGGAGAAACCGACATTGCTATTAAACAACGAAAGACTAACTTTCGTCGAATGGGAAGGCCGTCTTGTTGCTTAAATGCGCTCGTACTGGAATTTTGAATGAAGACTAGCCAACTCTGCTGCTTAACGCTTCATTAATGAAGCAGGTCCTACACACGCAATTTTCTGCCTCTCGAGACTGATTCATTTCCTTCCCCGCCCTCCTTCCTGGCTTTTGACTCGTTGCTATCGTGTGTTTATTGCCATAACAATCGAGGAGTGGTACCGCCTTAGCTAGCAAAGTGATTTGTCACAACAAAAGCGAAACTGAAACGAAAAGAAGATCGGGTCCTTTACTTTTTAATTTTTTTATTTCTCGGAGAACGATTGTACGAACCTTTCTCGGCTATCCTTACCCATTTACGGTGTAGAATTCCATGAGGGTATGATTAAAGAAGAATGAATAATGGTCATGGTCACAGGCTTCTGGCCCGTGAAAGCAATCAGATATATTATGAACGAATCTTATTGATGGCATTTATTCTTAGAGAAGAACATTTTCTGCAAGGTACTAGTTGGGAGTGTCTTTGCTTTAAATGGAAGTCATTCATGACTGAAGAATAATTAAACTGCCGTGAGAAGATTATTTTTTTAAAGTACATATATCCGAGCTTCATTACAGTCCTCGGATGCTACGACGGATGTTTCTAGTCATTCATGACTGTTTTAAAAACACTTGTTTGTCGAATATCTCCCAATTTAGAACTGAGGCTAGTCACGGTGTTATTCAATGAAACGTCGCTTAGTTGACAAAAAGCAGCAATTCAATTGTCTCTTGTTGGTTCCTTTACCATATTATAAAGACAACGCTCTTGAAACATACATTCTCGTTTTAGAAGATTATTGACCACGAACATACGATACTTTTCCCAAATGAATTAGTAAAAAAATAAATAAAATTAGAAAACCAAAACGAACTCGTTTAATGTTCAAGATAGGTTTTAACTGATCCGAAGTTAACCTTTCCCGTAAGGTTTCAGACGCCACACTGTTGCTGTATTGTTAGTCCAAGTGAAACCTTAATGCTGTACTCCAAAGATTTTTTTCCCGTTTTTCTTTACCGTTTTGTTTTGAACACAGCACGAAAGCTAACAATTATTGGTGCCTACGGAAAGAAGACGGCTTGGCTGAAATATATTGAAATATTTGGCTGTAAGCAGGTGTATGTGGCAAGGTCTGCATTGACCTCTTGTAAATTCCAAGCCAACTGGCATTAAATCTTACCAATATAAAAACTACAATAAACTCATTAGTCTAAGCACAAAGAAACAAATACCAATTATTATCCTTCCTTTGTTTGGAGTCCAAGTTTTTGAAAGTTGAGGTCAAGCTTTAATATATTTACGTGTCTAATGGATGATTTCCAAATGACTGCCACTTTTCAAAATGGATGTCAACTTTCAAAATGGCGCTGTAAGTCGAAATGGCATTTTTTCCCACAACACGTTAAACATTAGTTTTATCGTTTTCAATACAAGTCATTATATTATTTATAGAACAGATTTACACTTTCTATTGCAATATTTTCCCATTGGTGTATAGAGAGTCCGATTTTGTAGCATCCGCATGTTTTGTATTTTGTAGCATTGCTCGACGTTTGCTGAGTGGTAGAATTTTATAAACAGTAGCATCAGAAGCTTCAACTCCAACACCGAATACTCCAGCACTTAAACATAGGAAAATAGTTTTATCTGTCAGTATTCCATTCATCCAGTGCTTTTATTCCTCCACAGTTTTCCACAATAGATTGTGTTTCTTTTGTGTAAACATCATATGCACGTTGATGGAGTGCAGCAGCAGTGATCTGATGGGTCACTCTAGTTTTTGTTGTGACACCTTTATGAACAAATCTGCTGTTCCTGGATTTGCGATTTCTGCATTGGTCTACATCTGAGTCCATCGACTCCCTTCCAAGTACTTTCCAAGAACCTTGACAATGTCTTGTACGATATTAAAGGATCCAAACATGAGGGACATTTTATTTTCACTTTACTTGTGGGGCCAAGTACATTGAACACGTGGCAAGAGCATACAATCGATGATCCATTGCAATTACGACACTCTGGTCAGGATTGAGAAAATCCTTGCTCTGCTTTATGATATCCATGGCGAGAATTATCAGTACAGCTGTTTTTGAGTTTTCACTCAACAGAGGAAACAGAAACAGACCCACCCACCCACCCAAAAGTTAACAGTTAATGTTGAAGAGCATCAAAGCGTGACTTGAAAGAATTAAGCAAAGAAGCACACGCAACAAAGGTTGGGAGAACATTCCATGAACGAACAACTCTTTCAGTAAAAAAGTTAAAGCTGAGTTTGGTTCGGGAGACAGCGCCAAAAATGCTTAAAAGATGACCATGAGTATTGAAATTTGTGGAGAAAAAAAAGCATGATCCACACCAAGTTCACAACAGTAAGACGAAGTTTACGGAGGCGATCAGGATAAGATAATGAGAAAATGGCATGACACCATTTGTTCAGACGACGTTCACAATTCTCCAGACGATTTAATGAGTAAAGATTGTAAGCGTAGCAAATAGGGACCAATGATCAAAAGTGGATGGAGAAAAGTTTTTGTATAAAACAATAAAAAGATGAAGAGTGAGGTCACAGAAAGCCTTAAGAACAAAATGTGCTTTGCAAAACACCTTAAAAATTATATTTTCAGTATGAAGATTAAAAATTGAGAGCATTGTCAATGTGGACGTCAAGGTCCATATGATTAGCACAGAAGTAATAAATAACCTTGCCAGAAATATGGTAAAAGAAGTGAGGGTTGTTGTGGCCAAAATAAATAACGTAGCATTTGTCAGTGTTGAAACGAAGGGAATTGGCAGCAGCCCAGTGAGCGACACGTTAGAAGTCATCTTGAAGCAACTGGTAGGAAACAGAATCAGAAAAGTTTCAAGTCAACAGCTTAACAGACGTTAGGAGAAAGAATAACAGATGGCAAGTCAGAAATGAAAATATTGAAGAGGAGGGTGCCGAGTGAGCCTTGAGGAACGCCAGAGGTGACATGATGCCAAGGGGCAAGAGTACCATGTAGGACAACACGTTGCCACCTAGAGTGTAGATAAGAATTAAGCCAGGAGATAATGCTAGGAGTAACACCAAAAGTGGTTAATTTAGAAATTAGCTTAGTGCGTGAGGCAGTAGGGTAAATTTAGAAATTAGCTTAGTGTGTTAGACAGTATTGAAGGCCTTACTGATGTCGAAGAAGATAAGATCACAAGGTAGACTGAAGTCAATCAATTTAGCAATAGGTTCGTAGGTGGTGAAAAGATTGGTAAGGCAGGAACCCTTGGGTACGAAACCGTGTTGAAGGCTGAGAGAATGTTGAGTTGAGCACATTGAGTAAAAAGAGCAGAGTAAATAAAACTTTCAAGAATTTTGGATACAGAAGAAAGAAGACTAATAGGTCCGTAATTAGTGACGAGGAAAGGAGAACCAGATTTGTGAATAGGAGTAATATGAGCATCCTTACAGAAAGAAGGAAAAGTACTGGAAAGGATGGAATTGGAGAAAATATGAAACAAGGGGTTGAGAGCGAACTGACACAATTATGGAGAAAAATAGGAGAGTTGTTGTCAGGACCCAAGCTGAAATCTTCCTTGAAGGACTAGAGGGACAACAGTACATCGGCATCATCAAAATCAACCTTACCAGCAGCAGAAGGAATAAGATTGCAAGAGGAAATAGGAAGGAAAATCGCGGGGGGGAAAAGACAGAGCATAGCAGCAATGGTGACTGGTGGTGTCATCAAGAGAGTAAGTGTCCTCTTCATTTTTCATACAACTTAATGGAACAGTTTTATTATCTTTTTTAAAAAAAGAAAAAGTAATTTTGGGTTTGTTTGGAGTGGTGAATCAAATTGCTTTCAAACGAATCTTTCGGAAGTTTGATATGCTTGATGGCAGTTTCTCTAGCAGCAATAAAATTTGCCATGTTAATAGGGGAAGGGGAGGAAAGGAACAAACGGTGAACGTTTTTTTTATTAAGTGTGGCACGAAGTTCTGGTGTAGACCATGCTGGGCGGGAGGAAGAAGACTTTTTAGCAAGAGGAATGAAGTAAGTGACAATATCCTGAAGAAGAGCAGTTAGTTTTTTGACTTGAGAGTCAACATCCTGACCGGCAAGCTCACTAGACCAATCGATGCAGGAGATAATGTGATTAATATGTGGTCATCGTGGCTGAGCGGTGAGAGAGCTCAGCCTGGTTGCTGGAGGTTTGCGGATCTGGTCGAACCCCTGGAAAGGGAACCTTGGCAAAGTCCCCGCCAGGACTGCCGGCCAGGGTAGCGTGAGAGGCTACCATGCTCCTTCAGCGGCTATGGGATGTATTCTGGCTAATTATGGACAATCTTTCGGCCCCGACGATGATCGGAGGTTTCCCGGGTCGAATCCCGGGGCTGGCACCTCCCTTTACCAGATTTCTTCTTCTCCCAAAATAATCTGGTAATGTTCAAAAATTGAGCCGGTTCAGCCATACAAGCATTAATTGCTTCGGCTGACATAAGGCTCGTTAATAAAAATAAAAAAAAAATATAAAAAAATAAGCGGATAGTCAATAAAGCAAAAATTGTAAGAAGGAAAGTGCTAGATGGAGAAATCAACATCAAGCGAGAAAGAAAGCACATCGTGATTGGCACGTCCAAGCAGGTGAATGAGTAATTGGAGAAATGGTGAAAGTGGAAGAGGAAAGAAGTAAATTGAGTAAACAGGAACATTGGTTTACATGATGGCGGTTTGGCTTGGAAATATATTGCGTATGGTTATGGTTTTGGATGAACTCATGAAACTCAATGCTGGCACATGGGTTAAGTTCAAAGGTAAAAGCACTCGATCAGCCAATGCCCAAGAAAGGGGTCGCCGGGTTGGAAGGCACTATGTTGGTAAGCATGGTTAAAAAACTGGCTAGTGTGTTGGGTAGCCTTTAACAGTAGTGTGGTAGACGCAGACAATGGTGATATTTTAGGAGTGAGAAACGAGAATGGAGCACTACAAAGCTTTCCATTCTCCAAGAGAGTCAGGGAAAGAGCCAATCCGTGTAGAAGTAATATTGTTTTTCATGTAGATAATATCACTGCCGTGACCCCCGAGTGACCGGTCGCTGATGTAAATAATGTAGCCATAAAGGTAATGGTACAGTTGGGGATAGCAGCAGAAAGGTGGTTTCAGAGGCCCCAATGATGTCCGGAGAGCGTAAGTAGATATGAATTTTTAGTTAATTGAGTTTGTTTAGGAGGCCCTTTGCATTAAAATATGTACACGAAAGACAGTGAACAAGGGTACTGGCTGCTTTTGTAGTAATGAATGGAAGTTAAGTTGCGGAATCCTCCTCCAGTTGTAGGCTATGGTGGCTACTGGTGGTTGCTGGCTTGTCCCTGGTAGACAGCTTTTCATGATCTTGTTGGTCGATAATCTGGACTGGAACCACGCATTACTTGTCTTTCTTGTGATATGCGATATTATTAGTAGATAGACACTGGTGAATTGGTCGAGTTATTGTCATGTTGCTGTGGTGAGTGATGGGTACTGTTTTCATTTTCAGAATTTGGATTGGGTGGAAATTTATTTTGAGATGGTTTAGGGCGGCCAACGAAATGATTTAGTTTTACTTCAGGGGGCCAAATATTAGAGCACATTACAGTGTCACTGTTAAATTCTGAAGTCATAACGCAAAAGGAAGAGTAAAACGGGTATTTCGTGCAGAGTTGAAAGCAGCCAACAGCGATGCCGATAGAATTGAATTACGAATGAGTTTGATGATTGACTCTGTTGTAGTATTGGGATGTAGTCCACCAATGAAAATTTTGACGGACTGATTTGGAAAGCGAGAGGCTATTGTAGACTCATTTTGGTCAATTTCATGCCGTACTGGTGGTGAAATCAGGATTTTACTTGAATATGTGAGTGACGATTCATTTAAAGTCGTTTGTTTCAGCTAGGGAAAAAGTCCTATCAATGATTTCTGAATGTCGTTGCTTTCGCTGGTTGCGTCAAAACCTAAACAGGATACGTAGCGACCGAGATCATCACATGCAGAATTGTCAAGCCACTTCATGCCTTGTAATTTCTAATCTTCCAACATCTTACAGGGAGACACATAACCTTCAACAGTAACAGAATATCTTGGCTGAGGATCGCTTACTGGCAAGTATGCAGGAGGAACAGATGAGATTGCACATGGAAAGGTGAAACAGGCTAAGAAGACGTTACGATAGGAAGGATTTTAGAGAGTTTTGAACGTTGAAGGTGTGATGGATGATACATGCGAACAGCTAAAAAGCTGGTCCCATTAAATGATTAATTGCTTGTTGCGCTACTATGAATATAGTCCAAGTTGTCATAAACGGCAGTTGTAAATAATCCCGTCCTTAAATGTGGAGGAAATATTGCATTTCTTCAATTCGGTTCACTGATACCTCACATAGTCCTGACGAAGTCCTGAAAAATCTGTTACAAAGGAGAGGCCCAGACTATGCATTATGTCCACAAGTTCTTTCTTTCTTGTTTGAGCATAACTTTGATTGCGAAATAAACTGGTAGTGGTGGTTCCTTGTCTTGATGCGGAACAGCTTGTTTTGACCGAGTTGACTTCATATTAAATGTTATCAACTGATAGATCATGAGCAAGGGTGAGAAGGTGCACCATCCATATTGTTAGCACTGTACAAGCAGTTCATGAAGGATAATAAAAGAGGATCAACAGCTTCTTGCTGGCATGTTTTATCAAACTCGCCATTGACAGTTTGTGCTAAATTGAAAATACCTCTACAAATAGACTTTGCTGTCATACTCGTTCCCGGAGCTTCTTCACCACACATTTCACAAGAGCCTCATATGCATTCATCAACAATACCTTCACATATGAGGAGATACTCTCTACCTGATTTCTCTGAACCAAAGTCTCCAAAGTGAGACAATATCTTTTTCTCTCTACCTGGTGCGTGAACATCTTCCGGACAGATTTTATCAACCGATAGCTAATGTAATGTGCAGAGTTCATGGAGTCACTCCGGAAAATACTGAACAATAACAGGCATTTTGAAAATTGGATAGTAATTCCCAGCTTAAATTCTAACGTCGTGAGTGTAAGAAATCACTCATGAAAACACCATAGCTTAGATCACAGAGTAAATATTGCCTGTATTATCATAAAAATAATCTACATGAGTTGTAGAGTTTAACAAGGAAGAGGCGGTTATATTTCCGTTCTCGACCTATCATGTCACCTTCAGCCAACTTAGTAGCCAACAAATTTTCTTCTTTCTGTAAAACACACTCTCATATTTTCGTGACCAGTGACTTTGTTAAAACCTGGTGAAGTTCTTGTTCCCCCTCTGGTCGTTTATCACAAAAATATACCTAAGTCTGGGAATGGTGTACCAACTTTGTTCCTTTTTGACCTAACTGGGGTACCATCCGCAGCAGCTCTTGGTAATTCCTCTTTCACTTTGTGGTTCTCCTAGTATTTCCTTTCTCTTTCTTTCTTCTGCTCTCTTTACTTTGGTGTTGTTGACCTTCACGGAACAAAACTTACGCCATTTACATGCGTTTGCTATAACTGTTTCGCACATAGCCTACTGGAATCACCTATTTACTAATATTTAAGTAACTTGGCAGCATACCCATCACACACATTATGGAAAGGTTTGCAGAGTGTTTCATAACCACTATTTACGTCTGTAGCCTATCATTTGCTGCAGAACATATCAAATTCCCTATTGTTGACTTTTGGCAAAGAACACAAAGCGACCAGTCAATATGTGCTTCAATGTCATGAATGTTAGCAGCAAAAGCAATCTTTCATGAAGTTGATGCTATTTTCAAATCTCAGTCATCAACGTAAAAAAGAAAATAAATACACAATGTTACCACAACTTTGTGTAAACTGCGTGACAAACCAAATAAAACAGACATGGTACTGGACATAATATACAAAAAAGCAAAGGAATTATTGCAAATATTTTCGATTTACAGCGCCATTTTGAAAAGTGGCCAGCATTTTGAAAAATACCTTCCAATACTTGTCTGGGTGAAACTTGTTTTTTAACTTCTCTTTCAATATTTATTCCTTAAAATCACAATTAGTATTAAAAAACGCTTAAGTGTATAAAGTATGGATGTAAGCCTTAAAAAACTTAAAGCCCTAAAGGAACAAATATTAGAAAAAGACATGTAAGCCGTCAGCCTCGCACTAAGACGTGTAAAAGAATCTCCAGTGACCCAAAAAACAAGCTGGAGCTTCTTTTACACATATTCGTGCGACGCAGATGGCTTACATGTATTTTTCTAATATCTATTCCTTTAGGGGCTTTAAGTTTTTTAAGGCTTACATCCGTATTTTATACGCTTAAGCATTTTTTAATACTAATATCCATTATTTTTTCCTTGTTTCAGCAAGAATTACGCAGAAGAAAATACTGTAATCACCTTAAATTTGGTACGTCAATCATTCCTAGTAGTAGAAATTGAACGAGCAATGGATCACAATGAAATACCACCAAAGCCTCCCACAGCATCCCCCGCCCCTCCTGTGCACCTCATGAAGCATCAATGACCAACAAATTCTTGCTGATTGTGGCAAATTGTGAATTTGTACACAAGTCATTCTTAGCAGTACAAATCGAACTAGAATTTGTTGATCATCAACCTCATGGAGAGGACACAGGGAAGCACTGGGGGTGGGTGTATCTCATGGGGTCCATAATGTAGTTCGATTTCCACTGCTACAATGCATGCTTTTAGTACATTCAGAAAGAATTTGTTGGTCTTTGATATTTCATGGGGTGCATAGGAGGCAGGGGGGGGGGGGGGGGGGCGGGGGTGTTTCATCGGGATCCATAGCGGGTTCAATTTCTGCTACTAGAAATGATTGGTGTACCCCAAATGCATGCTTTAAGTACGATCAACAAGAATTTTCCGGGTATCAACTTCATGAAGTGGCAATAGGGGGGAAGCACTGAGGGGCCTTGGAAGATTTCGCAGAAGTTCCATAGCTAGTTTGATTTCTACTGCTAACAATGACTTGTGTACCAAATTTCTTTCTTTTAGCACTATCTGCAAGAATTTGTTGGTCAGGCCTCAAGAAGGGAACACAGGGCGGGGGGGGGGGCGATGTGGTGCCTTGTGTAGATTATGTCGGGGGGTTCTACAGATAGTTCAGTTGTACTACTATGACTGACTTCCACAGTTCAAGCGTTTAACCCGAACTGCAATAATTTGTTGGTCAAGCATCAGAGAGGGGGCACAGGGGAGCACTAGGGAACCCCTTGCAACATTTGTGGGGTTTCTATGCTTGGTTTGATTTCTATGCTAAGAATGACTTGTGTGCTAAGTTTCATGCTCTTAGCTCGATCTGCAAGAATTTGTTGGTCAAACCTCAATGAGGGCAGAACAGGGGGTCGCTGGGGCCCCTTTGGGGGTATTTCATGGCTGATTCGATTTATGCTGTTAAGAATAACTTCTACACCAAATTTCATGTTTTTAACTTGATCTGTAAGAATCTGTTGCCCAAACCCCTGGGAGGGGGCACGGGGGAAGGCGCTGAAGGTACTTGGGGGTATTTTATGAAGATCTATGGCTCGTACAATTTTTAATGTTACGAAAGACTTGAGTACCATATTTCATGTTTTTATCTGGATTTGCTAAAAATTTGTTACTCCACTGAATGACTCCAATGAATGAGGGTACCGTAACTCTGAAATGACACGACGAACTTAAACACCTATTAGAAAAAGGACACATCAGCAGAAGTGGCTCTGTAAAATAAGATAAACAAGCTTTCTAGGATGAATGGAAAAGGATATGGGCCATGGGCATTACGCTATGGCTTCTCAGCAATAAATTGAATTGAATTGAAAGAATCCGTGTTTCAGCTAAACGCATACAGATTTAAAACAAACTAAGCTACGTTGTTAATTTCGGCCTCGAAATTGGCATGAGAAACGATAGAATCATGTATTTATTTAGTAGATGCAGGCTTTCAGAGCTGAAGTTAAAAGTGGACAGCAACAATTGACTGCATGCATAAAACTTTGTAACGCGACGCCATAGCCGTATAAAATGTCCGCGGATTACGTACAAAAACGTCAAGTGCGCCGTAAAAAAGGGGGTTAGAATATTGAAGTTTCACTTTACTTGTTATAATGTACACGGAAAAAAATTGATCATTTTTAATTGAAATAATCAAATGTACAATTGAAATAATTGTATCTGTTTAAGTGCTCTTGTGCTGTACGAATCATATATTTACAACGTAAAGCACAACAACACTTAAAAAGATACAATTTTCTCAATTGTTCATTTGATTATTTCAATTAAAAATCATCCATATTTATCCACGTACATTGTAACAAGTAAAGTGAAACTTCAATCATATAACCCCCTTTTTTTTACGGCGTACTTGACGTTTTTGTTTGTAATATCTAAAATAAATAAACTATGTCATTGTTTACTAAACTGTTTGTGGAGAAATACGAATATGGAAATTTTATGAAGCCTAATTTGCGTGCGTGTTCTTTCGCATTCAGTCCGATAGATTTATTGCTATTGATGCTTACCCAGTTTCTGGATGAACGAAAAATTTTCAAACGTAAGTCAAATTGAGTTAGTGCTGGAGCATTATTTCTAATGGTTAGAAAGAGTTTAAATCCACATTGGGACGAATTAATTATCCTGCTTTGAGTTCTGATTCTGTAGTGGTTTTCCTCCCATCTTCGCAAATGTATCGCAGGAAAGCCCAGCCTGTATTTCTGGGAGACCAGACGAGAAATGATTCAGTACACAACTAAGTTTAGCCTTAAATGTATTCTGTTACGTGACGTTTTCAACTTATGGTTTTCACAAGTTACTCACGACGTTAAGATGTGTCTGTACAATTGTGCGCCTGTGTGTTTGGAAAACTTGAAGCCAGAAAATTAACAATTTTAGTTCTACAACGCTTTTAGGTTTTAGTGTAATATTTTATATATTTATATTGTATAGAGTTTGTATTTTCTAAAACGTGTAAAACATGTTATAATAAATTACTCCAATGTATTTATGAACTCCAAGTTGTTCAAGGCCATTTGTCATTTTATCCGTAGCAACTTACAACCGTATTAATTCAGTTGTGTCGCATTGTTTGGGTCTTAAACTCTTGTTACTGCCTAGTGCCTAACGCTCTTTTAAAATGGGAGTTTACGGACCACAATAGGCAACTTAGGTTTCAAATCATTATTCAAATAATGCAGTGACTCTGAAAATCATAGCACAAAGGTTATCTAAAGCCCCATTTGAAATTTACGGTGGGCAAAACGGTGTTTCTAATATTCTGTTCGTTAGTATTGTTACAATCTCGAAAATCTCGTTCCGGAATGATTCTCTCTTTGCCCGGTTGCAATGAAAAATGATGAGTATATTCATATTTTGTACGGTGTCAATGAAAAAGTGCGAGCGTTCGGCAAAGTGAAGGATATTATCGATTACGCAATAACAATCAGTAACAAACAAAATATTAGGTTATCTTGGTTTATTATCAGTTTTAAAGTCGGTGTACTTCAAGGCGTCAGCCTGTTAAACAGAAAATTGTGAGGTGGAATCCCGTCTAAGCTGCGAAAATGGGTTGTCAGTCTCAGACAGGTAGGAAGTATAGTTTACATTGCCCAGATTTAGCTAAAGGATTTATAATATATGCATTAGCATTAAAAAACACCTATTGTATGAAATACGGACGTAAGCCTTAAAAAACTTAAACCCCTAAAAGAACAGATATTAGAAAATGACATGTAAGCCATCAGCGTCGCACTAATACGTGTAAAAGAATCTCCAGCTTCCCAAAAAAAACAAGCTGGAGCTTCTTTTGCACGCATTAGTGCACGCTGATGGCTTACACCTGTTATTTTAGGGCTTTATGTTTTTTAAGGCTTATATCCGTATTTTACACGCTTAAGCGTTTTTTAATACTACTATCCGTTATTTTTTTCTTGTTCTAACAAGAAGAAGTACAACAATTATAATTGTAATCACATTAAAATAGCGTTGGTCAGTGAGCACCTCAGTGAGCAGGCTCAGGAAGGTGCTAGGGGCCCTTCGGAAGTATTTCATGAGGGTTCCATGCCTGGTTCAATTTGTACTGCTAAGAATGAATCTAAACCAAAAAACAATAAATTGTAAGCAAAAAACCCGCTAAGTTTCAACCATTGAAGGACTGTGATATCAAAAACGAGCCAAGTTTCCACTCATAAGACATACAACGCAACTTTAAAGCATGGCGCATTGCAAGCCTTTTTTTTTACTTGAAGAGTTGGGCTATATTTTATACAGTGAATTTTATCGAAATTATGTTAAAGAGTTTTTGTTACAATATCTTTTGTTTGAATCAATTTACAACAAAGTTTTACAACTCAGATGGTGGCGTTTTGTTGAACTACTGCAAACTAGCGTGCTGTAATAAACTATAGCTTTTTGATATATAGCTTTTAGTGTGGTGTATAACGCAGTATTATTTGTTAACCCTTCTTGACGTTACAAAAATCGGAACCTCCGCGATTTGCTACTGAGTTTTTACAGTTCGTAAATCGTTTTTCTTAATCGAGATTGATCGTCGGAGTGACCGATTGATCGTTTCATCTTTGATGTTGTTATTTCGCTTCGTGTGCGCGAAACAACAATGAAACAGAAACAAGAACAACAACAATGAACTAGCGCATATTTTGATGCTGGTTGTGCATCTTGGGTCTTCCAAACGAAAGGCTTGCAATGCGCTAAGTTTTAAAGTTGCGTTGTATGTCTAATGAGTGGAAACTTGGCTCGTTTTTGATATCACAGACGTTCAATGACTGAAACTTGGCGGTTTTTTTTTTTTGCTTACAATTTATTTTAACTTGGCGGATTTTTATTTTCTAATGTTGTTTGTTGTTGGGTCTGATGGATTTTTTTTTATTTTCTAAGAACAATGCAACTTGCATTTAGTATGGAGGAGTTCCGCAAGCCAAATATATGCAGTGACAGCAGGTCATTTGGTAGTTTTTGGTTTAGTTATCAGGACTTTTGGTAGATCCGCCTAATAATGTTCTGGATTCTTTACATTTTTGGTTGTAATCTTGCTGAAACTTTACTTCTCGACTTTACAACGTTTTTGATGTTGACTTTTGTGCAGATATCAGTTATTTTGCTAACTGATTTTATTTTATTATTTTGTAGAGTTTGGATTTTGTTAAGTCAAATACTTTCTTTAAAAGCAAACTAGTAATAACTAATTACTTGCAGAGAGGAACCAAGTATTAATTCTACAGAAATTGCACATTTCAGATAATATGGTAAAAACATTTAAGTACAGCAGCAAGGTTTCACGTGGACTAACAGTACAACGACACTGTAGTTTACAAAACCTTACAGGAAAGTTTATTTGTGTTTCTTTGTTGTTTTGACTTCGGATCAGTTCAACCTTACATTAAGCATCAAACGAGTTATTTTTTTTATTTTCTAATGTTGTTTATTGTTGGGTCTGACGGATTTTGTTATTTTCCAATAACAATGCAACTTATATTTAGTATGGAAGAGTTCCGCAAGCCAGATATATGCCATCTCCGCATCCATCTTCCGCATGACATTGTGCGTCAATTGGGCGATAAGTCTGTCCTCCTGTCCGGTGTTTTTCAATTTTTGCAGGAGGTACAGATGTATGACAAGATTTAGATTAGGGGTTTGAATAATATCTCTGTAATGTGTGGTGCAGTGGCAACCCGGACCACTGCACTGTGACTGAGGTTGGCGCTAATGACCAAGCTGTCGACGCGCCATTAAGCCTCATCTCCCCCCCTCAGATATATGCCGTGACAGCAGGTTATTTGATGGTTTCTTTACGTTTTTGGTTGCCAAGTTTTTTTGACGCTTTACACTTGGTTATGTTCGGAAATGATTCTTGTTTAGGTATCATTTGTTGTGGTAAGTGATTTTATGATTGTTGGTTTTATAAATGTTTTATTTTCTAGTCGAATAATTTCCTTAAGCAAACTTAAAACAACTAATTACTCGCAAAAAGACGGCAAGTATTAATTCTACACATTTCCGATAAATAATTCTCATGTTGGTTGTTTGCTGACTGTTTGTTTATGGGTATGGCAAATTTTCTTTAGCAATAACAATTTAACTTGCTAGTTAGTATGGAGGAGTTAAGCTACGCCGATATGTGGCATTACAGTACATCATTTCCGGTAAACCGACCAGCGCTTAACATGCTTAAAAGATCTGATGTGGTGGGACTGGAAGACCCACCTGTTCATTTGAGAGTAATGTATAGTGCCGGTATCAGTAATGTTTTGTCCTCATGGGCTCCATGCGGTCTAGTCATGTATTCATGCATTGCTCTTGTTGGTATGTTTGTTCTTAGTTTAATGTATTAGAGCAGGGCGCTTTGCTACGGGCATTTGCTCTCAATAATAATTCAATTCAATTAACATACACCTGCAAATACACGAAGTATGCGACCGAAACAATGCTTTTAACAATCGAACAATACTTTTAGGGTTACGGACAATGCTTTAACAATCCATAGTCCCCCAACGCGCCACTTAGCTAACTAACCCAAGGACCCTCTATTCCCAAACCACCAAAGGTATGTAGAATTAATGTCGCCCAATGCTCACAGCAACTTTCATTTCAAAAGGTCTTCTGAGTCGTTCACAATCGACTTCTTAAAGTCTATGGAAATTATCATGACTTCCGGGCCACTATTAGCTAGCCAACATAATACCAACGATCCTTGGTACTAATTTTTTCGTTGAAAGAGTCGTCCGACGAACCAAACCGTTGCCTTACATTATAGGGACGTAGCGTAATGCCTGATTGTCCAACGGATTTGCAGCCGTTTTTGTCGTATGCAAGTATTTTATTCAGCTACTCGTTGTAGTCTATAAAACGAGTAGCTTCAGACAAAGATAAAATTGTTTCAGATAATTTGTTGATTAATACTCAAAGAGGGGCCACGGGGAAAGATGTGGGGGGCCCTTGGGGAGGTATAGCATGGGTGTTGTATGGATGATTTGATATGCTGCGAAGAATGACTTGTGTACCAAATTTCATGGTTTTTTCTCGATTTTCAATTTTTTTTTTACTCTACGTCTGCCTGGTGCTCTACAATAATAAATGCGCTGTCGACAAGATTACTGCAGTCACATTAAAATCGCATTTAAAACACCATGGTTATTCTTAATACCTAAATTTTAAGCTGTAAAAATTAAAATCGGTTCATTGGTTCGATCTCTAAGTGAGAGCAAAAAGTTCGAGCCCATTTGGCTTTCCGTCACAAGAATATTGTAGTTACATCAAAATAGCATACGAAAGGCCCTAGGCCTTGTCCGTACCTACGTTTTAAGCTATAGATACTTGAAAGTCGGTTCAGTGGTTCGATCTCCAGGTAAGAGCAAAGACCAAAAAAGGGGTCAAAGGATTTTAGCGAGCGTTAACCGCACCCGGTCATCTGCCCGACGAAGCCCTAAGGCCCTATGTCTGCAACACCCGGAATGGATTCTCAGGAGGTCACCCACCCAAGAGCAAAGACTCCCAACAACAACAACAACAACAAGGACGACAACAACAACAAGGACGACAACAACAACAACAATAAGAAATGGCCATACTGTAAACGCAGAACGATTCGATTGTTTCATTAAAAATGGCAATGCAGAAGTGGCCGAATGTCAATTCTGGGCGAAACTATAAGATTTCAAAATTTGACGTTTAACATGGAAGTTCATGCTGAGGCTTACATAAGGAGCGGTCCTTGATTATATTCGTTAAGTGATCTCTAGTAACAGATCTACGGTATTCATCGTTTCGATAAATGAATAATTTTTATATTACGCTTATATTTTGTTTTAATTTTGTGGAAAGAAGAAAATAAAAAGTGAAACAGACAATCTTCGTCGCAGTTTTCCGTACAAGGCCAGCGTTTATCATTGGAAACAACAGTAGACTACAAATTAGTAGACTACACATTAGTTCATTAGGGAGAATGGGTGAATGGGTGAAGTAGAAAAAGAATTACTATTTTATGGTGAATGCATAACGTTTCTGTGAAACTGTTTTGGGAGATACATTTTATTTGTTTGGTTAGATACACTGTGTTTGTTGACAGAGCAAAGCGAGCAAAACAGCGTAGGATTATCTGTAACGGACCCTAATGCAAAATGTTGGTTGGTTGGTTGGTTACACTTTTGTAGTCTTGGTGGAGCCCAAACGAATAATCGGATTGGAATGAAATTTGCTAAACTGTTTGAAACCCAGAAAAGCATTGTGGAGCTCGAATTTGTCGTAAATCGAACAATAATTACGGAAGAAATTACGTTTTTCGAATTTATCGATTTAACACTCACCATTGTACATCCGTAATCCTGAATAGTTAAGGAATTCCGACGAAGCGTACACCATGCTTGTGGTAGTCAATTGCACTTTAAAAAACATGGCAAATTAAAACATTGTGCTTCTTTAGAGCTAACAACCTTTTTCGACGTAGCGCTCATATGAAATAATAACATTTGATTGTTGTTTTTAACCACTACAGGAAGATCTCAACCTTAAAACAAGAATTTCATAAAGAAATATATAAACTGCTTATGCAAAAAATCGCAACATTATTATTTTCGTATACGAAAGACAAAGCTCTCTATTGGGTGGTTCCGATAGGCGGGTTGTTATTGTCAGTTTCGTGTGGTTTTGTGTGGTTTTGTTGTTATTGTCAGTTAGGTTAGGTTAGTTAAGTTTGGGGTTTTGCATTTCATACTGAGGTAGTTAACTGGTTGGGGTTTGGCATTTAATACTAGGGCAGTTAATTGTTAGGTTATGTTAATGATGATTTAACGAATTCCGCAATTTCGGATCAATTTGTAATGCCTTCCGTGAAAATTAAAGGTAGGTTTTTTTTTCTCTTTTTTCGAATTTCGGTCCATGTGCGTAAAGGGAACATGGAAAGAAAACGGGCTTTCGTCCGATTTTTTTTTAACGGACTAAGAATTACCTGCTGAGTAATGTTTTCCTCTTTTATTTTTGGGCAAACGCACCGTTTGGCCTTGGTGAAGGTCCAAAGTCAGCACCGGGTCACGCCAGAAAGCATGAAACTGCGCGAAAGTCAGGCAAGTAAAACGCCAAACCCCAACCAGTTCATTACCTGAAGCTGGGCCGGATTAACAATGAGGCAAATGAGGCAGCTGCCTCGGGTCCGAGGTAATCTAGGGGCCGCCACGACAACTAAAAATTGTTTTTATTTTTCTTCTTTAAATGATGATGTCACAATTATATCATGTTTGTTTATGTCAGACTAGCAGAGCTGAAAAAGAAAACCTTTGGTGGACTCTTACGGTTTACTTTTTTTATGGACACCCCCCCCCCCCGGTACAACTCGATGCCTCGGGCCCCAAAGCGTCTTAATCCGGCCGTGACCTGAAGTGAAATGCCGAAGCCGGTTCCTAACCTAACCGACAATAACAACAAAACCACACGAATCTGACAATAACAACCCATCTATGTGAACTGTTTACGGGAAAAAAATATCAGTTGAGAACATGGGAAGAAAACGGCCTCTCGTCCGTCAGCGCAAAGAGTGCGGCTTTCAATAATTTCTGACGGCCTAACGAAGCCTTTATCCCCAAAATTTGATGCGAAAATGTTGTTCAGTTGATCATTTTACGTCATTCTAGCCCAACGAGACATCAATCGGTGGGGAGCCCTTATTCTTCCCATAAGCCGCTTAAAGTAAACTTGTTCCCTCTATTGTTTATTTACTATCGAAAGTGATCGTGGAATGAATTTATAATTCTGCCTTTATTCCGTTAGCTACGCACCTAGTATGCACTATCCCGTTGTCTCACACGTTTGTGGAATTGATTATACTATACAACAAACTGTTACAATAAATATTCAATTATACAATAATTACCTGATTAACAGGAGCCATATAACTACACGAATAGCCAATACGCATAGAATTCTAAGATGCCTTCACGGCGAACCGTAAAGTAGCCGCCATTTTTTTTCTAGTGGTTTGCCAATAGCCCAATAACAGATAGAATTCCGTTTTCCGTGCTTGTTGTCAAATCCTGAAATAAGCTGGGCCATTTCCGGTTCAACCTTTTTTTTCATACAGAAACATAATAATTGGCAACAAATTTTAGTCAAGAACCTTCAACCTTTCATATGCAAACGATTTAGTCACAAACTGTTCAATAACAACGCCTGTATTTTGCTGGCACGTCTTCTAATCGAAATCATGAAAAATCTACTAATATTTCAGTCACTTCAGGCCATACGCTAAAAGTGATACGCATGACCCGTTCAAATAAACGACTGGAGTGGGTCGTAACGTCATTTAACAATAGCTCACGACGCAAGCCCCTTTTTCTCTCCAACTGTATTTTAATAACTGCTATGCATTACATGCATCAGCAGTTAAAAACAAAGGGATTCTGTTTACGACACACTTTAGCATTATTTGAAAAAAAAAGGATGCTTGGAGGAATTACCTTCAGCATGGTGACGAAAGTGTAGTTTATACTAGCGATGTGAATCACGAATGTGATACCTAAATAGTATGTTGAACAGGAGAAGCCCAAAGTGCACATGTAAAATCAACACAACCCGACGTTTCGAGCTAGCTCCAGCTCATTATCAAGGGAAATACACTTAAAATTGCATAAAGTAGCAAGCAGACAAATGCAGGCAAAACTGCCTAAGTCAAACTACAACAAGTTAAAAATTTAAAACGAGAGGAAGAGGAGAGCGACCTCTTTGTGCT
>JAHWFP010231011.1:49012-87211 GCA_023313725.1 Lithobius niger
TTTTTTTTTTACTTCATTCTCAAGTTTCAGAATATTCCCTTCCCTCCTGAAACAAATTATTTAATGATTGTTGTTAATGACATTTGCTCCCTACACTTCAATGATTGACCAAAAATGTCAGGATTGTCTTTCAGCAACAGTAACTCTCCTCATGGGATTAACAATGGGAACGAACTACGCAACAAATACAACAGTTGTTAAATCAATATTGTGGACACTAGAGGCTTGGAATTCACACAAGAGATAAATTTAATTACTAGATGGCTTAAATTCAAGGCAGTCGATGTTGTGACGAAAGCAATAAAGTGAACGAAGAGATGAACAAATAAAAACGAAGTAGTAGTTCAAGTTACAGTAAATTCTAAAATCATAAGGTTCGCGATTGAGCGATTGGCAACAAATATATCATTTTCGGCCCGGAATTTATGTGTTGTTCACAATAAAAATGCTAAAATATTAAAAAAGTTGAGAGCTGCAACAAATTGTGGACTTCATACAGCCGACATAATGGATGATTTTCCAACATGGCGGCTGTGTGAAGTCCAATTCGTACAGCTCCCACTTTTTTTTTTTATTGTGAACAAGTCCCAAATACCGGACCGAAAATCAAGTATCTGTTGTCTTGTGAGTTTCCTTGCCGGTCAGAGGGCACCTCTACCAAAACTGTAGCTGCAACTCACAAATTAATTTTTCAAGACCAATTCGGCTAGGTTTCGCCGTTTTTTAAATTCGCCCTCCCTCCTCTTGCTCTGGCACTGAGCCTCTTCTCTTAAATCTATCACTGGTCATTACCGTGACAAAAATGTATAATGGGGGGTGTCCCAGAATAAGAAATGAAGCAGAATTCCTTGTCCCCACAGTAGCTGGAAGTTGGAGATATCCGGCTTATGTAATCGCTAAAACTCTTCTTCGATCTTCTGCTGATTCATGGATAGTCCTCAATTCCACTCCGGCCGGACCTATCGTCGTGAGTTGCGGACATGTATGAATTCGGCTATTGTGTCTTTATACCATCAATGTTAAGTAATGAGGTGTGCTAAAGAGCTGTCCTCTAATTCCTGTCGCGAATGCAAGCATTGGAAGTTAACCATTTTAGCTAGATTTGTTCGGTTCAATCGAAAATTGGAATTTTGAATAAGTTGACCTATCGGCGTTATTTAATGTGGTTCGTAGTGGTAATATTTAAGGGTGGGCAAGGAAATGAAAATAGGGTCGGGTGGGTTAGAAAAAATCCAAACAACTTGGTGTGGTGTGGGTTCTAAATCGTAACAGGCTGTTTTCTGGATTCCCGTGGTTTTCTCTTCCTTTCCTAGGTGTCTTTCTCCTTCTAAAACGTCTAGTAATGTTCAAAATTAAGCCGTCATAATCTATACTAGTAGTTGTGTGACCTCGCTCACCCAAGAAAAAAATTTAATTCTGTAACTGCCGCAAACCTTTTGACCTTTTGACCTTTTGTCCACCATTTTTAATTGTTATCATTCGGTATAAAATCAAGTATCTTATCGTGCAGCCGTATTTCAAAGAACATTTTCCCCAATTCTCATGCAGACAGCTTCATGCGTTTGGTCTAAGTATCATAAACCGATTTTTGTATGCAAATTTTTAGTCCTTCGGGCGTACATTTGAAAAAATAATCCTAATAAATTTGATTTGAATTCATTCATGTGTTTGGCCGTAACAGCCGAAGAAATAGACAGACATACAGACAGAGAGACATACAAATGGCCAAAATGTTGAGTTAAAACAGAACATTGTTCGCTTCACTCATCCGGTCAAAAAGCGTTAGTTTATTTAGATAACATGAGATGCCAAAGAATTTTTTTAAATAAACAACTCAACCGACATAAAACAGTTAAACCACAGCCACCACGTCCACCAGTATAATTCATAGGTTTCTGGTCTTTGTATATTCAAATGTGTATGTAGCTCAAAACAGCATACCGTGCTTCAAATTAGGTCAATAGATCAATAAAATAATACCCAACCAAGAAAATAGTTTAAAAAAAACTTCGTTACAACAGTTATATTAAAGTAAATCAGTTAAGTTAGAATAAATCTTTCAATCAATGGACTGACAGAGGGATAGACTACATCCAGTTAAAAAAGCGTCAACACTGCATCCCAGAATCATCACTACTGCAAGTCAGTATCCAGGACCAGACACCGTAGTACCAGTTCCAACAGCTTGCAGATTCCTCACATTCTTCTTATCTTTGGCTTTGGTGCCGCTCTTGTTTCATCAACTAACATGTCTGTTCGAGTTAACGTTTCTTCGCTTAAGAGCACGAGCAACGAGCAGCTTGTCCTGGCGATATTAACGCATTTCATGCACCCCGCATCGCACGTGGCTTCCTACGCCCAACACGAATGTATAATTTCGAGCTCGGTAGGATATTAAACTGTCGTTCGTGAAGCGTGACTGATGATGAGAACCTAAGACTCCGTCTTGGCTAGAGCAGCTACACTTATGCCTCAGCTCTAACCGATCTACAGGGAAGAGGGACCTTGAGAAATCTCACTTCAACGAATTGAATTTTTGGTACACACACTGGAACAAGCACGACCTGGTGTCAAATAAAGGCTACCCAGCAGTGGTTTAGACGGCATGTAGTCCATACGAAACGTGACTCTCTACTGTAACCAAAGACCTCAGAATGCGTAATGGTATGTCGTTGTAACGAAACAGTTGCTTCTAGCTTCTTTCGTCTTTCTTATCTTCTCTTCCCCACGTCTCGGCTCGCCTGCTGAGCGATCGGTGAGCTTTTCGTCACATGATGCAAAAAAAACCAACGGCTGAATGATACATTGTTTGGAATTGGTTTGCATATGACGTTATAATTTATCAAGAATATCTTGACCATTAAGTTTTGCTGTTAAGTTTTGCTGTATTCTTTTATGTTAAAGTGGGGAAACTTAAAGTGAACAAATGACAGATGGCTGTTCGGTCTATGGGCATCATCATAGGATTCGTGAGGTCATCGATCAAACTGTCATAATTGAGTTGTTAATATGTAATACTGCTTCGCATACACTTTTTGACAGCCATGCTTTCCTTCAAGCTTTTGCGATTTACTAAACAAGCACAAACGTTTTCTCCGCACTTGCGAATGGTAATGACAAGGTTTACATGTTTATACGCCTCTAACGGAATTCTGTCTTCAGAGTAGTGTGATATTACTTCAGAAGTAAATTCCGTTCAAAGATAGACTCAGGAAATATAGAATAAAAGGAGATATCAGAAATACGTGTAAAGTGATCGCTTGTACGTGCGTTTCAAAACTTTTGCCCACTAGCAAACGTAAACTCTTTAGAATCATCAAAAGAATTTAACCCCTACCAATCCATCCATACGTTAACCCAGAAAAGTAACCTTTTTAAAGTCCCATATATGCAAAGCTTGGTAACGATATTCAATCTCGCATCTTCTTCACTTCTGGACTAAGCCCTTAAATACTTGTCTAAGCTTTGCTCGCTTCACTCGCGATCCCGTGGAATCCTCATGAATCCCATTTTTGCTGCTGGAATTATTTATTTTGTCTTCTTGTGTAGGCGAACGTCCTGGCGTCGAAGGGGTTAATAATATTTGTTCTATTTTTTTGCACGTCTACACAAAGTTTTTTATGCACACTGGAACTTAATAATTTGTCCTTCTACTTGATAAAATTAGTCTAATGACGAGAAAGACATCTTTTCCACAGCATCCAACGTTTTACAGACTTTTTGAGTCCTCGTAAGTTTACCTGGGTGAGTCGTGGGATTCGATCCTGTGTCCCTTTGGCTTGTATCCAACCACTGTGACGTCTCTGCTGTGTTTGCCTATGTTGTTCTGGGTACATGAGGATCTCGTACAAATTTCGATGTGACGTTAGTACTCGATTAGTTTTCCTTCTGCTTGGCTGAAAATGGCAATGTCGTTTGATGCTGTAAAGGACGTGTAACGTTTTTGGCACCTTATTTCCACTTAGTTTTTTGGGTTGCATATCTCAGTGCATATATTAAGTTACCACTTCTCCCGAAGTGGCTTAGACTAATTTCATATCGTTTCTCTTCAATTTCACGGTGGCTGTTAACGTAAGTGTGACTCGTATGCCTAGGCCTAAGTAGGACTTTATACACCAGCTAGCGGAAGAAGCAAGCCACTATTTGCCCCAAGACTCCTTGACATGTATACGAATTTGTTTGTGTGTTTTTAGAGTTTTAAAGAAGGATTATGTTAGGGTTTCTCACTGGTGGCACCACGTTAGTTTTATAATGAGAATATGCCTTCATAATTTTATAACAACAATTAACCAATGGGAAGCCAATAAACGGCAGCCACCAGTCAATCACATCTCCTTAACACTGATTAAACGACCACACGGTATTTTATCTGATTAAATTGTTAGCCTCATCGCTCCATGTTGAATCACCGTTCTACTCGTTTTGTATCCTGGCTTACGTCGCATAAAGAAAGTATGAAAGAACTGCATTTGGTAGGTCGAAACCAATTTTTAAACGTATACGACGTATCTGATAGTCAAGTGACACATTATTTAACGTCTCGGCGATGTACGTTTAATCTTTGGTTACCATAGTAACAGAAATCAGCCATTTGCCGAAGTGTGTTAAGCCGTTCTGGTTAGGCCTACCGCCTCTATGAGAAACTTGGCGATCCAGCTAACCCAGGTACCGTAATAATATACATGCTGTACTTGAATATCGGAAATAGTAGAAAATAAATTAATAATAATTGTCATAAAACTTAGTATTACGGAATATTGTATTTTAAATCTATGAACAACACTTTGATTAAAATAAAACACGTGTTTACTTTCCTTGAAGCGCTCTGGTAGTTGTCTGCTTTCACGCGAGTTAATTTCGGTTTCGGTTAGGTTTGTGATATATTGTTGGGGAAGCAAAACTACAGTATTCATGGTGACGACATTAGAAAATATCATTCCTACAGATACTAAACGAACCAGTGAGTGCATGTGGCATCAAATTGTACGCTTTCATCATTTCACGCAAACAGGAATTGTGAATTCAAGCAAGAAACCACCGCAATAGGGCCTACAACTACGCCGTGATATGCAAGTTGAATTTTTATTTTAAAGTTGATGTTTATGGGAGACGGTATATTCTCGTTTTAAATAAAACTCGAGTGCAGTTTAAGTATCGATAAATTTTCTCAACCACTCGTTACGTTCCCAAGCTGATAAAAACACCTCGCGCAAGCGCTCGGTATTTTTTCAGCTTCGGAATGTAACTCTTGGTTTTAGAAAATTTATCTATAAAAAACTACACTCTAGTTATATTATTACTGATAAATCCGATCAGTTTTTTTTCTTGAGTAGGCGCATAAACTGGAAGCAACCCCGTATTTATCACTAGAGCTTAAAACGGGTGACAAGATATTTGACGCAACTCGCTTATTTTGGTCTTAGATCCCCGTATACTTTTCTCCTTTTTGTAATTATTTTGTTCTGTATGATTTTTTTATCCTATAAAAGTGGGTCGATGAACACGAAAATAGAAATTAACACAAATCTTACAAACAAAATTGGAAATAGATCCTAGCAATTCCCACACCAAATATACTGTATATTATAATAATTGATGTTTTGCCTTACTGGTAGTGAATTAGTTTTTATAGTTCTACCATAAGCAAAAGGGCATTTGTCACCTTTATATATTTATGCAAATGTTCTCGTTACATAAATTCCGCTTCTTGAAAATATCTTTACTGTCTGATAATCGACCATCCCCACGTTACCACCACACAGTTACTAATTAAAGTTGTGTATAGGTTTGCCCATTATTAAGAAAATTTACATATCCACCCTCCTTAGAAATGGATTGCACTTCCATTATTTCTGCGTTCTGCAAAAATTCACCAGAAATAGCAGTTATGCATAGGAGTAGAAACTACTTGGTTCACTTGGTTCACTTGGGATTTGAACGGTATTTTTCAGCCCATGCTTTCTTTCACTCCTATGTGTGACTCACGTTCGTTCCCAGTTCCAATAAAGATCCATACTCTCTTAGAGTACTGAAACCACTCTATTAGAATGGAGTGTCAGTAACTCAAGGCTTATTTTAAAAATAGACGGAAAACGATTGTTTAAGGTTAAGTCAAGTATTTAAAGAAAAGATGTATGCTTTTTGATCCTGAAAAACTTCAAAGGCTTAGAAATTAGGTTTGGGTTTGTCCCGTATTTTCGGTCGTGTGTTACGAACCCACTAAAATCAGCAAATCAGCAGCAGGCAATTACAAAAGTCATAAATAAAGAAAGAAATCACAAGGTAAAGGGGAAATGAAGCAAGCAGTCTGCATTAAAGACTGGCCTTGTGAGGATACACAATACACTAGTCTGAGAAAGAAAGAAAAGACTACACTCTTAAAAGTATAACGTCTAATTTGACGTCTAAAAGGCAGTTTAGACGTTACACTCGACCAATCGAGTTTTGTAACTTCTCTTAGATGTTACGTCTCGAAGTAACACCAATAATTTACTTCCATGGTTACTTCTAATATTTCACTTGCTCTTCGTTGCTTCAAATTCCTGCGTTACTTCTAAAATTACTTCTAACATTTCTGAAATTATCAGTTTAGAAGTAACAAAAAATTGCATGAGGTTTGTAACGTCTAGGAGACGTTACAGTTCGAAGTAACACTTGTTTCGACGCAATTTTAGAGGTAACAAGTGTTACTTCGAAGTGTAACGTCTCCTAGACGTTACAAACCTCATGAAATATTTTGTTACTTCTAAACCACTAAAATTGCGTCGAGTCTGTCTTTGAGCCTTGGATTGTGTTTCTGAAATTGATGTGATTTCCAAGTTTACTGGTCGTGTTTCTGAAGTAGTTGTAAGGTGATAGGTCTTACCTGCTGACTGCTAAACTTCTCTAATCAAGAAATGGAAATGAGCTGTAAACATAGTATTAAACGAAGAAACAGTGGAGCCAACAATTTGAACAAACTCTGCCCAGGAGCGTTTCGACGACAAAATATTGCAAGGCGTTAGGGAGCGTGTTAGGGCATGGCTTCTTTTTCCGATTGCATCCTGATGTTTTTCCAATAAAATTTTGAGGCCTTTTTTCTGCCTATCGTGTCTATTTTTGGTAGTTTTGTCTTATCTCCCGTTATTTCCGACTGATGCCCATTTCCCTGCACCTGGCATTAATTGCGTCTGCCCTAAACCATTCACTTAATAAAAAAAAATAGTGTTGCAAGTTCATGGGCGTATTACTTTGGTGCAAAGCGTTTTGTCCATTTTGATTTCGTGCTTGGCCCTGCCCAGAAATTTAGAAACAGCCGAAAAGGTGTTATTTTGGCCGGGGGGAGGAGGGGGGCAGGGAAAGAACGAGGGTCTAATTTAAAGATGTTGCTATATGTGGAGCTATGGACGTGTATTATATTGCCAGTTGATGGGCACATGAGTAATTGTCCCCCCCCCCTTCCCCCTTCACCAATCCCCAACAACAAAAAAGGGGGCGAAAAATTCCATCCTCTACTTTGAGGGTAACTTCTATTTAGAAGTAAAAAAATGAATCTATTTTTACTTCTAAATAGAAGTTACCCTCAAAGTAAAAATAGAAGTAACACTTTTAAGAGTGTACTGCCCCGACTGGGACTCGAACTCAGGACATCCCGTTTACTATCCGGGCGGTCTAACCACTGCGCTACCGGGGCTGGAGCCTGTAGCCAGTACCCGCCCCGGTAGCGCAGTGGTTAGAGCGCCCGGCTAATAAACGGGATGTCCTGGGTTCGAGTCCCAGTCGGGGCAGTAGTCTTTTCTTTCTTTCTCAGATTAGTGTATCGTTTATCCTCACAAGGCCAGTCTTTAATGCAGACTGCTTGCTTTATTTACAAAAGTCATGTTTGAAGGAGAAATCATATCTCTATTTTGTGAGAAGTTTTGCCCATTATGCTGATGAAAAAAAAATATTACTTTTGCTATCTAATTAGATGGATGCTGTAATTGCATGCATATTTAAAATAATTGATTTCTTTGGTCATAAATTGAATACTTCACTGTGGCTGTGCCGTGACTTACATTAATGACGTCATGAGATGTCGTCTTTATGATGAGATGCAATCAGAGCTAGGCATTACTGACAAATCCCGACGAAATACTTATAGTCACCAATAAATGGAGTATCTCATCCTTAGCAGCTTCTTGCAGGTTCTCTGCAATGCATGATAGGCATATTGATATGCAATAGCATATTAGAAGGTTCAGAGCTATCGAACTGGCAATGGTATGATTAAAATAGTTTTTTTTTTACTTGGAAGAATAATTAAGGCATATTAAAAGTATTTGTGGTTTCTACATAAAGAAAAATGTCAAAATAGCAGGGGCGCCTTTGGTTTTTATTGCCTAATCAAAATATACCTTACCTGGAATTTTAGCATTCTCCTTCTCTCATACTGTTAGCCTAGAGATTACAGTTATGGAGCCCGCCAGCCTCGCAGCCCAGTGAGCATCTCTTCTGCACACCCCTCCATGCGTAAAAGCGTCACGAGCGACCAACGTGTTATCTTTTATTCCGTAAAGTTCCCAGGTGGTTACAGAGAGGGGAGGTAGGGTGGGTGAAGGTAATGTATACTTTCGGTTAGGCGATAGAAACCAAAATCGACCAGGTGCCCCTGGTATTTTGTTGTTTCTCTATGCCGACGATATATTCGTTACCTAGAATTTTAGCATTCCAGTAGACCTCCTCAAAGCAGCGGCAGGCCACACCTTGATGGGTATCCTAGGGTTGCCAGCTAGCTCCCCCAAAGTTTAGAACTTTCTAAAGCAATACTAAGGTGAAGGGTATTTCTTGAACGGGAGAGACATTGAATTTGCTTGAGGGGTTTAAAAAACCATAGGCCAGCCACGAATTGTCTGAGACGGTAAAGTCCATCGACCTGAGAGGACATGTCCCGAAGGAAATGGGACGTGAAGACGGTAGTGCTCATTCCATACGCCGCTTCAAGGATGTAAATAATGGGGACTGTGGAAGGCCCAGGACGCTGAGCCCAGGATGGCTCTAAGTTCGTGGGCGGTGGTCCGAATGTTCTTGTCGGTGCAGTTTATGTCTAAGGCATTATAGGCGTTAAGGTGGCAAAGGGGTAATACAGCAGTGAAATTTCAAAATGTATTTTTTATTACCAAAATGTGCTGGGCGTCTTTGCCTTTTCTTTCCAAGAGACATTTAAAAAAATCTACTCAACTTTTTTAAATTAAATATTTACTACAGCAGTGTAAATACTCAAACCGGAAGTAAGCCCGTAAATGCCGGAAATTATTTTAATTTCGGTATTCCTGCAGTTATTTCCTTATATGTTCATTTGTTTAGCGATAATGATGACTAGCGGTGTCGCTGGCTTCGCTGGCTCATTATGCATCGTATCGCTACGCTCGAGGAGCTTTCATTCTGCAACTCTTGTGCTGCTGACAGACATTCCACGTCTAAATCGATCAAGCAAACGGTCAGAATGCAGTACGCGTTTTTTCGTAAGGCCTCACTGCATAAACAAATGATAACAATCAATCATTCCAACAGACTGGCCATCTGAGAGCTACGTGCGCGTCGATCCATGCTTCCAGTAATTTCTTTGATTCCAAGATCATCGCAAAATCATGTGCTGCTTATTTCGACGTAAACTAATTTTAATTATTGCTCACAGTTCGTCCATCACATTCCTAAGCGCGCCTGCATTTCATCTATATCATTCAAAACATACGATTTGGTTGTTTGCACATTTCTACGTCTTCTCCTCCAGAAGTAATCCCCTATGAAGGTGAGAGATGAAAGATTGATAGAGCAAAGCGAGACACACATTGAAAAAGTTTACTTTACGTGGATGTCGCTCGCTCTGCCCGCTCAATTCACGCACCACCGTACTTCAGAAACACGATTGTTTGACACCGTTTCAAAACCAAATCTATTGTTTTGATTTTTCCATTCATCAAGTCAGTTAAAACAAAACCGATTTTAAGATCTGTATGTGGTGTGTTGCAAAATAATACCTTGTCCTTCTAGATTATTTTTTCGGCTCATTCGGCCGCGTCTAGCTGCGCTCCAGATCATCTCGCTTAGCTCGAGGAGATTTGCATGAACAAACTATGACGTCATGAACAAACCACATGAGGCTTTAAAAAAAAAACTTTGACGTGATTTTGTCAGGTTTTTTTGCGTGTTTGAGGGTGATAATATCAAGTTACAGCGATGAAAATAGGCCTATACTGTGCGCAATTTAATTATCTTTCGTTTGGTCCTACTCCCATCTTTGTAGGTGCTTTGGTTCCAGAGGAGTAGACGTGCAAACACACAAACAAACAAACACACAAACAAACACACTCACACGCACATCATCTACACTAGCAGAGTCGCTCGCTTCGGTCGCTCATTCCGCCTCGTGTCACTGCGCTCGAGAAGACTTTCTTGCTGCAACACTTATGATACAGACAGACCTAACACAGAAAAAACGATCAAGCAAATTATAAGAGTGTAGTATACGATAACGGTTATCTCGGGAGAAGGTCAATATTATTTTTTTACGTCCAAGGAGTCAAGCAAAAAAAATCAA
The DNA here is from genome assembly GCA_023313725.1 of Lithobius niger. Taxonomy (NCBI): domain Eukaryota; kingdom Metazoa; phylum Arthropoda; class Chilopoda; order Lithobiomorpha; family Lithobiidae; genus Lithobius; species Lithobius niger. Next base: position 59,571 of record JAHWFP010231011.1, read on the forward strand.
GCAATTAATCAGAAAAGCCAGGTTTTTGATGATAGACGCTGATTTTCGTTCGCTTCGCTCACTCAATCAACACAAACATTTCCTCAGAAACTTGACTGAATCAATGTAACCACCAAGAACCACACATCATTTATAATTTGTATTACTATACACTTTATATGGGTTTTATTGTTTCACTTATTTTAAGAATATTGTTCTTTACGTCCTGCTCAGTACAGATTTTTCCATGGGCGACTTATCACTTCACTTTCTGATGATCCCTCACTTGGATAAATATCTGCAGAACGTCAGTTGTAATCTCCTACGAAGGTGAGAGATGAAAGATTCATAGAGCACACACATTCAAAATGTTTACTTTACGTGGAAATCGCTCGCTTTGCTCGTTCAATCCACTCACCTCCGTTCTACAGAAACACGAATGTTTGACACCGTTTTAAAACCAAATCAATTGTTTTGATTTTTCTCTGTATCAAGTCAGTTAGTATAAAACCAATTTTAAGATGTATATGTGGTGTGTAGCAAAATACGTCGTCCGTGCACCTTTTTCCAGATCATCTCTCTTTGCTCGAGGAGGTTTTCATGAGCAAACTACGACGTCATGAACAAACATCATGAGGGTTTAAAAAAAAACTTTGACGTTAGCTTTTCAGGTTCTTTCGCTTATTTGAGGGTGATAATATCAAGTCACAGCGATGAAAATAGGCCTATTAAAAGCAAAATTTAATTATCTTTCGTTTGGTCCTACTCCTTTCTTTGTAGGTGCTTTGGTTCCGGAGGAGTAGAGGTACAAACACGCTCGCACGCACGCACGCACATTTTATGATTTTAATTATGTAGATCATACGATGTGCGTGCGTGCGTGCGTGCATGTTTGTACCTCTACTCCTCTGGAACCAAAGCACCTATAAAGATGGGTGTAGGACCAAACGAAAGATAATTAAATTTCGCTTTTAATAGGCCTATTTTCATCGCTGTAACTTGATATTATCACCCTCAAAGAAGCGAAAGAACCTGAAAAACTAATGTCAAAGTATTTTTTTACCCGCATAATGTTTGCTCATGACGTCATAGTTTGTTCATGAAAACCTCCTCGAGTGAAGAGAGATGATCTGGAAAAGGATGCACGGAGGACGTATTTTGCAACACACCACATATACATCTTAAAATTGGTTTTGTATTAACCAATGAATTGATGCATGGAAAAATCAAAACAATAGCTTCGGTTTTAAAATGGTGTCAAACATTCGTGTTTCTGAAGAACTAGTTGAATCCCCGTCAAAAATGACGGGTCCTAGTAGTGTTAAAAGTTGATTATGGGGGGAAAAAACAGCAGAAAATATTGTTTTTTACACAACATTGATAATTGAAAATGGCTTCTATGAGCCAGAATTTTTACTGAGTAGTAAAATTGAAATATGCCTAAAAACGGGATTAACGCCCAAAACCCGAAAAACGAACTCCCAAGGTCAAAATACATTCTCTTATTAAATTTGAAAAAGATCCGACGATGTTAGGCCTAACGAAAACAGCTTTACTTAAAGCCCGTTAACATTGCACAGCTAACCCACATTGCACCCTTTGTTTAAAAAAAAAAAGAGGCTCTAAAAAGGGCCTAAAAAAGGGCCCGAGAAAGAAATGTAAAGTTGGGTAAAAAAAAATCACAAAAAGAAAATACCCACCAAAGGAAACCCTAACCATTCCCTCGTTTCAGCATCAAAATAGCACAATTGGGAAAGCAAGAAATTCGACTGAAATTGGGATTAAGTTTGGGGAAAAAACGCTAAACAGCCAAAGGGCTCTCGGTGCCAGCCTTCCCAACTCTTCCTCTATTGACGCATACGTATTGCTGGCGCTGCTATTATTATGACCTTGGTTATCCTTCTCTGCCGTTTAGCGACGGCAGATGGGGTTGGCGGCAGAGGCGCTGCTCATCTCGGAGAGTCGTGTCGTAGGCGTTGCGTCCTGCCGTAGCGTTGCGTGTTTGCGTAGTTCTCGCCTGTTGGTGCTGTTGCTGGCGTATCTTCCCTCGCGTCCGGTGTTGCTGGCATATTATATGTATGATGGAAGGAAGGAGAAAATATTTAATGGAAAGATGGAAGGAAGGATAAAAAAAGGAAGGAAGGATGAATGAAAGGAAGGAACGAATTAAGAATGGATAGAAGAATGGAAAAGAGGAAGAAAGGATGTGAGAATGGAAGGATGAATGGATGGATGGAAGGAAGGATGGAACAAAGGAAGGAAGGAATGAAGGAATGAAAAAATGATGAATGGAAGGATGGAAGGAAGGAACGAATTAAGGATGGATGGAAGGAAGGAAGTATGGATGGAATGTAGGGTGGAAGGATGGAAGGATGGAAGGAAAGGAAGAAAAGAAGAAATGATGGATGGAAGGATGATGGGAAGGATGAAAAAAAGGAAGGATAGAAGGAAGATGGATGGAAGGATGGAAGGAAAGGAAGGAAGGAAGGAAAGATGGATGAATGAATGGATGGATGGATGGAAGGATAGAAGGAAGGATGGATGATGGTTCGAAGGGAGGATGGAAGGAAGGAAGGAAGGTTGGATGGATGGGTAGATAGAAGGAAGGAGGGATGGGTGGAAGGTAGGATGGAAGGATGGAAAAAAGGATGGATGGAAGGAAGGGTGGAAGGAAGGAAGGATGAATGGAAGGATGGGTTTACCCGAATGTGTATCAACTGACTTGATGCATGGAAAAAACATACCCATAGACCTGGTTTTGAAAGGGCGTCATTTTCTTGGATCCTTAAGCACGGCAGTGCGTGAATCGAGCGAGCAAAGTGAGCGATTTCCACGTAAACTAAACCTTTTCAATGTGTGTCTCGCTTTGCTCTCACAATCTTTCATCTTTTCACCTTCGTAGGAAATTACATCTGACGTTCTGCAGATGTTTCTCCAAGTGAGGGATCATCAGAAAGTGAAGTGATAAGACGCCGTCTATACTGAGCAGGACGTAAAGAACAATATTCCTAAAATAAGTAAAACAAGAAAACCCATATAAAGTGTATACCAACACAAATTACAAGTGATGTGTGGTTCTTGGTGGTTACATTGATTCAGTCACGTTTCTGAGGTAATGTTTGCGCTGATTGCGTGAGCGAAGCGAACGAAAATCAGCGTTTGTCATCAGAAACAGCGCTTTTCTGATAAATTGCTTGATTTTTTTGCTTGACTCCTTGGACGTAAAAAAATAATATTGACCTTCTCTCGAGATAACCGATATCGCATACTACACTCTTATAATTTGCTTGATCGTTTTTTATGTGGAAGGTCTGTCTGTATCATAAGTATTGTAGCAAGAAATCTCCTCGAGCGCAGCGAGACGACGCGGAATGAGCGAGCGAAGCGAGCGACTCCACTAGTTTTAATTATGTAGATAATTAAAATCATATGGCGTGCGTGTTTGTACCTCTACTCATCTGGAACCAAAGCACCTACAAAGATGGTAGTAGGACCAAACGCAAGATAATTAAATTTCGCTTTTAATAGGCCTATTTTCATCGCTGTAACTTGATATTATCACCCTCAAATAGGCGAAAGAACCTGAAAAACTGAAGTCAAAGTTTTTTTTTTACCCGCATGATGTTTGTACATGACGTCATGAGGTTCGTTCATGACGTCATAGTTTGTTCATGAAAACCTCCTCGAACAAAGAGAGATGATCTGGAAAAAGATGCACGGAGGACGTATTTTGCAACACACCACATATACATATTAAAATTGGTTTTGTATTAACCAATGAATTGATGAATTCATGCATGGAAAAATCAAAACAATAGATTTGGTTTTAAAACGGTGTCAAACATTCGTGTTTCTGAAGCACGGAGGTGCGTGGATTGAACGAGCAAAGCGAGGGATTTCCACGTAAAGTAAACATTTTCAATGTGTGTCTCGCTTTGCTCTATCAATCTTTCATCTCTAACCTTCGTAGGAGATTACATCTGATGTGCTGCAGATGTGTCTCCAAGTGAGGGATCATCAGAAAGTGAAGTGATAAGACGCCCATGGAAAAATCTGTACTGAGCAGAACTTAAAGAGTAATATTCTTAAAATAAGTAAAACAAGAAAACCCATATAAAGTTTATACTAACACAAATTACAAGTGATGTGTGGTTCTTAGCGGTAACATTGATTCAGTCACATTTCTGAGGAAATGTTTGTGCTGATTGAGTGAGCGAAGCGAACGAAAATCAGCGTTTGTCATCAGAAACAGCGCTTTTCTGATAAATTGCTTGACTCCTTGGACGTAAAAAAATAATATTGATCTTCTCTCGAGCTAACTGATATCGCATACTACACTCTTATAATTTGCTTGATCGTTTTTTATGTAGAAGGTCTGTCTGTATCATAAGTGTTTCAGCAAGAAATCTCCTCGAGCGCAGCGAGACGACGCGGAATGAGCGAGCGACTCCGGTAGTACGTCCTTAATGATGTAGACTAGCGGAGTCGCTCGCTTCGCTCGCTCATTTCGCGTGGTCTCGCTACGCTCGAGGAGCTTTCATGCTTCAACTCTTGTGCTGCTGACAGACATTCAACGTCTAAAACTATCGAGACAAAGGTCAGAGTGCAGTACGCGTTTTTCGTAAGGCTTCATTGCATAAACAAATTATAACCATAAACCATTCCAGCAGTCTGGCAATCCGAGAGCTACGTGCGCGTTGATCCATGCTTCCAGTAATTTCTTTGATTCCAAGAGCGTCACAAAATCATGTGCTGCTTATTTCGACGCAAAATAATTGTAATTATTGCTCACAGTTCATCCATCACATTCCTAAGCACGCCTGCATTTCATCTATATCATTCAAAACATACGATTTGTTTGTTTGCACATTTGTACGTCTTCTCCTCCAGAAGTAATCCGCTATGAAGGTGAGAGATGAAAGATTGAGAGAGAGCAAAGCGAGATTGAGAGACACACATTGAAAAAGTTTACGTGGAAATCGCTCGCTCTGCTCGCTCAATCCACGCACCATCGTGCTTCAGAAACACGAATGTTTGGCACCCTTATAAAACCTGGTTTCCAGGCATCAAGTCAGTTGATAAAAAACCAATTTTAATATCTGTATGTGTTACGTTGCAAAATACGTCGTCCGTTTAGCTTATTTTTTGCGTGCATCCTTCTCCAGATCAACTCAGTGCGTAACTAATAGCTTCAGGACGATCCATGATTCATGTAATTTCTATGTACTGATTATTTCGATGCACTGATTATTTCGGTGTACTGATTATTTCGATGTACTGATTATTTGATGTACTGATTATTTCGACGCAATCTAATTGCAAATGTTGCTCACAGTTCGTTCGTCACATTCCTCAGAATATCTACATTTCACCTACATCATTCAAAACATACGATTTGTTTGTTTGCATGTTCTTACGTCTTCTCCTCCAGAAGTAATCTTCTACGAAGGAGAGAGATGAAAGTTGATAGAGCAAAGCGAAACACACTGTGAAAAGGTTTAGTTTACGTGGAAATCGCTCGCTTCGTTCGTTAAATCAACGCACCTCCGTGCTTCCGAAACACGAATGTTTGACACCGTTTTAAAACCAAATCTATTGTTTTGATTTTTCCATGCGTCAAGTCAGTTAATACAAAATAAATTTAAGATCTATATGTGGTGTATTGCAAAATACGTCGTTCTCGCTTCGCTCAAGGAGGTTTTCATGAACAAACTATGACGTCATGAACAAACATCAAGAGGGTTAAAAAAAAAACTTTGACGTTAGCTTTTCAGGGTTTATCGCGTATTTGAGGGTCGTAATATCAAGTTACAGCGATGAAAATAGGCCTAACCGAAGCGCAATTTAATTATATTTCGTTTGGTTCTACTCCCATGTTTGTAGGTGCTTTGGTTCTACAGGAGTAGAGGTACAAAAAAACACACATACACACAAACACGCACATCATACGTCCTTTATGATGTAGATAATCACTAGGCTGTGATAATCACTAGGCTGATGATAATTACTGGGCTGTGCGGCAGTCACAGAAAATGGCTACCTCCAGTTGAAAGTTGTGCAATTGTTAGGTGTCATAATTTTGGTTAGGTGCCAGATGTCAGAACCAAAAGTTTACGTGGAAAGTTATGCTTGGTTATATTTTGAAGAACTTCAGGATTTAATATACGTAAGTATTCACGTGTGAAGACTAAAAAAGGTGGGAACCAGTACTCATTACAGTGGGTGAAAACACTGAAGCATCGCTAAAAAACTGAGACTATAAGAGAGTGTACCCTGGTAAAAAAAAAAAGTCCTGAGACTGTACCAGAAAAGCAAGAAAACGTATTATGGCTGTAAAAAATGATTCTAGGACAAAATGGATGAACAAGAAAGTCATTTGTATGGAGAAGAAGACTTAAAGAGTTAGTACGGAATGTTTTTTATGTTTCCAGCTAGTTTTATGAGTATAGCATTTTTATGGTATAGTCACGTAGAATGTCCGTCGTAACTTCTGTAAATATGGGCCGATATGGTTGAAATTTGTTTGAGAAGTGGTTCATATATATATACTAAGGAGCCTCAATGATCCTCGTAGTCTGGACAGTTGACTCACTGTGGTGGATTAAATATACAAAATTTTCAATAATACACCTATTTTTTAAATTCTAATGTGCACTATATAGGAAAAAATCTGTAAAAATGTTTGTGTGAAGTTTTACTTCAATATCGAAGTATGGCTCCTAGATTACAATTTACTGAGTAATTTGGCACAATTTTTTAATTGATAGTGCATTTAGGAAGAAAATTTGAGCGGAAATATCATTAGCTAGTTAATTTGCATTTTTTTTGTAATTAGCATGGTAATTAAAAAATAAAAAAATAAAAAAATTGTACTTGAATAGTGTTTTTATGTCACTATGTATAGGTACAGATGATAACTGTGATCTAAAGTCCAATATTTTAGAATTTTTTAAATTACCCCTCTGCCACCTTAATGATAATCGTCTTGATCCAAGTCGCAATGATCCAAGCAGAAGTCTCGCCGTAGGCATTCGTGAACGGAAGAAAAAGTTTTTCGTTTTCTTGAGATAAAAGTGAAAGACTCGTATAGGACACAGTTGATGTTCTGGTTCGTCTCCAAGAATGTTGGATAGCGCTGGGATGATGAAAAGGAGGACTGTTCGCAAGACTTCTGGGTTTTGGCTCGAAACAAGGCTCGAGGGGTCACGGTTACATCTTTTAAGTCTGCAAGGAAAAAGCAGTCGGTGGCAGTGGCTGATAAGGCTTATACTTCTTTACAGTGAAGGCGACTGTTACCAAAAAAACCAGTTTTCCTTATTAGATGACTAAGAAAGTGTTCGTAAGGTGCCGTCAACAGAGAAGTAAGAACGATCGAACAGTCCCAATCCGAGAACCTCCTTCGTCTGATAGGTCACTAGATTTCGAAGGACTTAAAATCCCCTTACTAAAAAGTGGATGCAGAAATCCGAAAGTCGCCCAGAAGTTGAGAACCCCCTGCAGCCTTAAAAACGGAGTTAAGAGCAGAGCGATAAACCAAAATGGTGAGCCTTTTAGGCCTTCCTTGAAGTGGTCGTTGAGGAAGATCAAGAAATGTGGAAGAGAGGGAATGACTGGATTGGGTTGCTGTGGGAGATGTCAGGTAGTGTCTTTCCCTATGCGCCTAGAGCTGTTGCCCTTGTCACTACCACTCCGTAACATGCAGACTTAGTTCTGATAAGTTTGGTCTCTATTGTTTCCTTGCTGTGTTTTAATTGTTAAGTCCCAGGTAACCATGTAATGGTGTTCTTTTGCTATCTTGTTTCCCTTGATATTCTGGCTTTGGTTCTTGGTTTGATCGTAACTGCTCATGTTTGAGTAAGTTGTATTTTGCTGTATCCAACCCATTTGTTATGGGAGAAGTATTTTTGGACTTATCTGGATGTGTGATATGATGTCTCCAACATATAACCATACCTCCCAGTACAGATTCTTGTCCAATTCCTTGGAAGTTGCACCGTTTTCCTTACTGCCCTTTGGCATCCAGATTTCTAGGAGGTTTGCCTACCAACCATGGACGCTTTATTGTTAGTTGTCACCATTCCTTTTTATTACTCCAAGAGCATATTGTGTTGAGCCAGACTCTCCTAATGCAAATTCGCCCAAAACCTTAACTATTATGACTGTGAAGTATCATTGGTTCCCTAAAAACCATGTTTGGCATCAAAGCTGTTTTACCCCTATTTTGCCTGAGTGTCAGTTTCAAATTAAGGCATGAATAAACCAGAGGAAGAAATACAGTCCCCATAGTAACCGTTTTTGGTAGCATTGCCGGTACAGCCGTGTTCTTTGCAGAAAACTCACGTTTCCAGAATTAATAACATGCAAATTCTTCGATTCAACCCTTTTCCGATAGCATGACCGTTTGTATTTTTAGTAGTAATTACTTTACTAGCTTGGTTCATGTTGTGGAACCCTTTTAAGTAGCGATTTCGGTAGCCGTGATGTTGTTCTGTTTACAAACACGTATTTCGGGTTGCGATGTTGTACATTTTGATAGTAACTTTAATGTTTATTGGCAAGTTTACCCTGTTTCACCACTGATGTGTATATTTTGTAATATTTTGGTCGTTGGACTGCAGCCATTTTTTTTAACAACTTTTGTGTTTTGGTAACAGTCTTTCCTAACCGAATTTTGACAGCCAGTATATGATTTTGTCCATTAGCACAGATTTTCTACAATCTGTGCGAGATATTTTTGCGTATATTTTGAGTGACAAACGTAATCAAAATATATCTTGATGAAGTTTTGCAGCGCGGTATATCGCAGCATAATCTTGAATAATTTGATAGTGGTTATCTAAATATACTTTTACTGATTTGATGTAAGGTGTCACCTTTTTAACGGAGGTAATATGTGTATTATGGACGCAGAATTTTTCTTCTAGTCCCGTACTGTAAATAGTGATAGTGAAAGTGTGTCCCTATTTTCGTATTATTGTCTTGCAACGGGTTTATGACTATCCATGTTCACGCCTATCGGAAATTTAACTTTGTTCAGTGAATGTCTCCCCTCACAATTTTTTTCCACAGGCCGCTACCTTGCATTCCTTCACCTAACCTAACCAATAACCTAGGTACCAACAAATCTACAACTGTTTCTTCACTTAGTAACCCAACTCAGCCATTATTAAATAAATGAAGAACCCAAATCTAATAGCTCTTACGAGACCTCTTTTATTTTATCAAGAAAGACACTAGTAACCCATGATTCTGGTGTACTATGTTGCAATACCATACTACTCTCCAGCAAGCGTCTTGTCTTGAACTATACAGCATGCATTTAATTAAATTTAGAACCTTTCTTCTTACTTTTGCATGCTGAAAATAGACTAATCCTTTTTTTTTCAGCCTCATATATAGTTAAGTTTGGGAAATGTTCATGGTTTCCGACTCATGAAGTGTGGGTTAATAGCTTTTATGATTGATTTTAACTTGTAAGGCTTCCCGTGGTACAAGGAGAAGCTTCCCTCGTTTTGCTCCCCTGTAACCGATTTTTTTCTGCTTTTTTGGCAGATATCGCAACTTTTGGATTTTCCTTGTTTCAAGGGGTTACTTCTTCTTCTTCGACTGAATGTCACTAAGTGGATTACACCCACTTGCATTTATTTAGAGAATATATTCCACTATTTTCTCCATTTCACAGTTTTTCTCGTCAGTTCGTCCGTATGTGTGGCATAGCTTCGTGGGAGCCGCTTTGTTAAGCTGTTGTGCATTTGCCTAGTGTTTCCATAGGCTTATTCTATAATTTGATTTGTGTTGTTGTAGTTTCCAGATGGAAAGCGTAGTAGCTTATAGCCTTAGTTTAAGTGATGGTCGCGAAACGTGACCCCAATCAAGTCGCGCGCTTTACTGCTTAGATAGTGGAGTGACAGCTACCACCTTGAATAGAATAGATCGTCCGGTACAGCGTAATGCCTGTCACAATTAGGTGTGCATGGAGCTCGCAACCAACGGAGCCTTTACCACAGGGTTTAGTGTCGGATAATTACAATTATAATACCCGATGAGGGGGCATATATGTCCGCTCGAACAACCGCCCTTATGGATTGAACCTTTTTTTTTTGCGGAATGCGGAAATCTTTTTGAAACCAATGCCGTTCAAGTCCGTCGCCTTTTTCAACTTCGCGATGGTAGTAAGATAGAAACGACCACGGTTTTCAACGTTAGATTCAGTGTCAAAAGTTAGTTAAATAACATGTCAAAGTAAAACATCGTTACTCCCTTATAGCTAATAGACTTTTTCGACGTAACTAAATTAAATAATAAAATTTGATCGTTGAATTGAAATCCTAAGGAAAACAAGCAGCCGTAAAAACAAAATGATTTTAGCTTCGTTTAAAATAGTCTCGTCGCATTGTTGCATGAATGAATAGGCTTACCGTCGAACCAAATTCTCCTTAGGCCTATAGCTGCTACTTACGAAATTAAAACCGCATTTTTAAAATTAGGCCTAAAATGAAAATTGGGCGTAAAATCATGTTACCATGGCAACGTCAAGTTGCTACGAGTTGCTGTTGGCTTCATCAACAGCGTCTCTGTCGTCACTTCCCTTCTACCTCTGATTTATATAGGCTTCGTTGCGCATTACGTTGTAACACTGTAACTGTGTGCCTGTAGGCGCACCGTGTTGCAAAAATGAATAGGCTTACTATACAATCCATAACTCCATTAGCTGCTACTTACGAAATTAAAACTGCTGGTTAAAATTAGCCCTAAAAGCTGACAATTACGCCTAAAATGTAAAATACGCCTATAAGCTAACACATTTTTAACCGACAATTGTGATGGCTACTTCTTTTAGATTAGTATAATAGAGATAGCTGTTGTAGTGCATGATAGAGGTGTGCGCCTCAACATTGGAAGTGGAGGAACTGTACAGAAGAACGGTGCGACTAGGCAGTCGCTGTAGCCGCTTGTTTTGCTTGGTTTTTATAGTTATTTTCGAATTCAACGTGCTTTTGCGAACTCTCTGACAGCCCGAAATCTAGATGGTTAGGATTTTATGAATGGTGGTGATGGATTCTATCCATCAGTCCTAACAGAAATTGTTTAACGTAGATAGGAACCGCCCTATGCCTATTTGAAGTTGAAGAGGTAATGGTGTAGTGCTGAAATCATATGTTGATTTTGGAATTCAGAGTGCTCTTGCGAGCCCTCTAACAGCCCAACATTGACATGCTTAGGATTTTCTGAAAGGTGGGGATCTATTCTTTCCATCAATTCTAACCGAAATTGTTTAGCTTCGATACAAATACAAATATGAGCATTTACAATGGCACTTTGAAATTCCATCTTGCCACCACACCAATTACAGCTATATTTTCAAAAGGGCATAGGACGGTCCCTACCTAAGCTAAACAATTTCTGTTAGGATTGATGGAAAGAATAGATCCCCTCCTTTCATAATATCCTAAACATGTCCATTTCGGTCTGTTAGAGGGCTCGCAAGAGAAATTTGAATTCGTAAATCACCATAAACACTTTCGTCGCTACGCCATTACCTCTTCACCTTCAAATGGCCATAGGACGGTCCCTATCTATGTTAAACAATTGCGGGTTAGGATTAATGAAAAGATTTATCCCCACCTTTCAGAAATTCTAAGCATATCCATTTCGGTCTATTAGAGAGCTTTCCAGAGCACTTTGAATTCGAAAATCTCCATAAACACTTTCGCCGCTATGTCATTACCTCTTCATCTTTAGATTGGCGTAGGTCGGTCCCTATCAAACTAAAAAATATTTGGATAAGATTGATGGAAAGAATAGATCCCCACCTTTCATAAAATCCTAAGCAGTTCTGTTTCGGGGTAATAGAGGGCTCGCAAGAGCAATTTGAACACGAAAATCACTATTACAACGATGTGGCAAAAGGAGCGTTCACGTGAATTAAGGGCGATTATACTTTGAATACGACTTCGGGGTTTCAAGAATTGATTTTACGTAAAAGATGTTCATCTCCTCTCCTGTTCAGAATTGTGTGCTGAACGTTTTTTCTTCATATTATGCTTTTGATTTTTTGACTGTTAAGGAGTTACAGCCAAAAAAAACGTTTTTGTGTATGTGGGGAGGGGGGAATAACCCCTCTCACTCTCAAGGGGCAGTTTGACCTTGCTATGATAGCTATTTTTTTCCAATTACCCTCTATTTGCATCCATACCAAATTTCATGCTTTTCACAGTAAGCGAACAATTCAACTCTCTAACCCCCCTACTACAGCTATGGATGTTACTTATGCCCTTTTTCCAACGTATCGGAGAAAGCAAGCGTCTTCGCCCAGGGGACTTTTTGTTTGTTTCATACCCCATTGGTAGCTACTTATGTGCCAACTTTCAGCTTTCTTTGAATTAATTCCACGTTTTAGCTAAATGTAACGTAAAAAGACTGGGCTATTGAAGGTCTGGTCATTTAGGACGAAAAGTTAAAAACGAATACTCAGAAATAGAACATGATGCTGGCCGTAGGAGAATGATTCAGTAACTTCGTGACCTTCTGAAGTACGAAGAAAACATTTGAAAGCAATAGAAATTTACGGTATGGTCACGGACACCCCCACCCGGTATCCAAATGCAATTTGTAATACACATCGAGTGTTTAAACGTACTGTATTTTACTGTTTTAAATTTGCGACGTTAAATGAACACCACTAGCTCTTTGACCGGAAGTCCCATGACCTCATGACGTCAAGATTTACTACATTGGCTGGAAGTGATCTATTTACTGTATTGACCGAAGTCGCCTCATACTCCAATAATAAACAAAAACGGAACGTTAAATGTTTAGAGTAAGGATCTAAAAGTCAAATCCTAGAAGGAACACGGACAAGCTTTGACAGTCAGGGTCTAGGTGTAAAATTTTGTCAGTAAGAGGCTGGTAAGCACTAGACCCTTACTACCCGGTGGTTAGCTTAGTTCTAGTCTATTCGGGCAGAACGTGTGTATGAACGGTTGTAGCAGGTTTTCTTTGTTCTTCGAATATTGTTATGGAACTTTAATAACACAATTTTCTTGTGAAGCTTGGCATTTTGTCTTTTGATGCTTTAGAATTTTTTATTATATTTCGTAGATTTATGGTAGAGGATTACCATAATGCTCTCTGCTACGAATATGCTGGCATGTTATTAAATTGAAAAATAATTTTCAACGTAAAGCAAAGCAGGAAACGTATAACCATACTACCACTTGATCATCGCATGGGTCTTGCAAGAGGATTTCTAGTTTTTCGTCAAAATGTATTTATTGCTGGCCACTGGGTAGTAAGGGTCTAGTGCTTACCAGCCTCTTACTGACAAAATTTTACACCTAGACCCTGACTGTCAAAGCTTGTCCGTGTTCCTTCTAGGATTTGACTTTTAGATCCTTACTCTAAACATTTAACGTTCCGTTTTTGTTTATTAATTCGTGTTACTTTTAGAATTGCAGCTAAACTGTAAAACAGTGCAGTTGATGGTCAAAGCTGAGAGTTTAACATAATAGACCCTAGGCTGACCCTTACTAACCTTGCTATCGCCAATGGTAACAATAGAAACAAATCCTTTAATCTTCAGTCTCTGTCTAGCAGGAGGCGTTTGCTAATTGGTATTGTTGCATAATAACAATGTTTAAAACAATGTAAAACAATCAATCTGGTGGTTTAGAGCTCCGTAACCCCTGAACCACTTGACCAATTAGAAAAGGCCTTATGAAAAGGGCACATCTACAGAGCAATACCTGTAAAATGAGCTAAGAACCAGTTTTATAGAACAAATGGTTTGACCTGTAGAGAGGACAGACGAAAGTATCCCCAGAACAACAACAACAACAATAAGAAGAAGCAGAACAAGAAGTTGTCTATTTGGCCCCTCTCTGCATCTCGGGTTTGTCTTGACCGAATTTCATAATTTTTTGACTGTAGACAGGCCTTGACTAGTCAAGGCTAGATTCCAAATTTGGTTTAAATATGTTTACTTTTGACGGAGTTATAAGCTCTCAAAGTTAAGAGTTTAACACAGAGGTCCTAGGTCGACCCTTACTAACACTGGCTATCGCCAGTGTTAATTAATAAACAAAAACGGAACGTTAAATGTTTACAGTAAGAGTCTAAAAGTCAAAACATAGAAGGAACACGGACAAGCTTTGACAGTCAGGGTCTACGTGTAAAATTTTGTAAGTAAGAGGCTGGTAAGCATTAGACCCTTACTACCCGGTGGTTAGCTTAGTTCTAGTCTATTGGACAGAACGTGTGTATGAACGGTTGTAGCAGGTTTTCTTGGTTCTCAGAATATTGTTATTCTTGTGAAGATTTGTCATTTTGTCTTTTACTGCTTTAAATATTTTATTATGTTTCGCAGATTTATGGCAGAGGATAACAAAATTAATGCTCTCTGCTGCGAAGATGCTGTCTTGTTACTAAATCGAAAAATAATTTTCAACATAAAGCAAAGCAGGAAACGTATACCATACTACAGCTGGATCATCACGTGGCTCTTTGTAGGAGGATTTACAGTTTTTCGACAAATATTTATTGCTGACTACCGGGTAGTAAGGGTCTAATGCTTACCAGCCTCTTACTTACAAAATTTTACACGTAGACCCTGACTGTCAAAGCTTGTCCGTGTTCCTTCTATGTTTTGACTTTTAGACTCTTACTGTAAACATTTAACGTTCCGTTTTTGTTTATTAATTCGTGTTACTTTTAGAATTGCAGCTAAATTGTAAAACAGTGCAGTTGACGGTCAAAGTTGAGAGTTTAACACAGAGACCTGAGACTGACCCTTACTAACACTGGCTATAAATAATGGGGTATTATACTGGGTATAATAATGGAAAAAAATCCTTTAATCTTCAGTCTACGTCTTGCAGTTGGAGTTTGCTAATTGGCATTGTTGCATAATAACAATGTTTAAAACAGTGTAAAACAATCAATCTGGTCATTTAGAGCTCCGTAACCCCTGAACCACTTGCCCAATTAGAAAAGGCCTTATGGAGAGGGCACATCTACAGAGAAATACCTATAAAATGAGCTAAGAACCAGCTTTATAGGACAAATCGTTTGACCTGTAGCGAGGACAGACGAAACTATCCCCAGAACAACAACAACAAGAAGAAGCAGAACAAGAAGTTGTCTATTTGGCCCCTCTCTGTATCTCGGGTTTGGCTCGACCGAATTTCACAATTTTTGCACTGCAAACAGGCTTTAACTAGTCAAGGCTAGATTCCAAATTTGGTTTAAAGATGTTTACTTTTGACGGAGTTATAAGCTCTCAAAGTTGAGAGTTTAACACAGCGATCCTAGGTCGACCCTTACTAACACTGGCTATCGCCAGTGTTAATAACTGGAAGTGACGTCAAGGTCAGTGAATTTTCAGCCCAGGATTATTCAAGTGTAGCGAGTTTCCCAATAAATGTTACACCTTTTTTACTAGGCGCATTTTTCATTGTCATTTTCACTAACTTTGTATTCCTCCCTAGAAATAATTTTACTGCCCTACATTGGAGGTAAAAGCACTAGGTCCACTTTTTCAATGCGGTGTCCCCAGTAGGCATAATAAGAGCAAATTGTCAGACTAATCTGATATTGGTTGAGCGCTGAATAAGTTATGGGATTTTTGATTCGAGAGTTCGTCTTTTTTTTACTTAGATCATTTTTCCTCATCCATATTGATCAGTTCCTTTTTTCTTTTAGCCGCACCTTTTTTGATAATCTATCCTTTCTCTGCTCTTCAGTTTCTTTATTGCGTGCTTTTCTCTTAGCAGCGGCAGATTTCTCTAACTTTGACTTTTTCAACTCTGGGTGTAGCGTTGACACCAACCTTTCTTTCGCTGACTGCATCTTTCTCGCTATTCCTTCCTTGACCCTCCTCTAACGCTTCAGGATTAAATCGAACCTGCAAACAGCTTTATTGTGTTCTTCAGTTTTCCTTGCCTTGTCCAATTTCTCGGACAGTATCGTTTCGAGAGCTAGATTGAATTTTACTTCACGTGCTTCGTGGTTAATCACGTCCACTTCGGAGTCGAAATCGTCTTCGTACTCCAACAAAGTACCCGCACGATGAAGAACGGTGGGGTATTTTCCCGATCGTCTGTTGTATATTGTTTGTCATCGTTCGGTGATAGCAGGGATTTGCTATATCTCGCTGTTATCAGCTCATGAAAGGCCCTAGTGATTTTTCTCCAGGTTTCTTTCTTAACCAACGATGAAGTCTATGGGGACTTG
Source organism: Lithobius niger (assembly GCA_023313725.1). Lineage (NCBI taxonomy): Eukaryota > Metazoa > Arthropoda > Chilopoda > Lithobiomorpha > Lithobiidae > Lithobius > Lithobius niger. The sequence goes on from JAHWFP010231011.1 coordinate 75,780, forward strand.
TAATCATCAAAACCCAACCGATTTTTAATGAAGGACGTCTGTATGCTCTTACCCTTCATGATACTCGCCTTTCTCGAATTTCTAATAGATTCTTCTTGAAACGCAACCCAACGAGTTCTAGTAATACTTTCCCAAAACTTGCTTATTTGAGGTGGAGAATAGACGGTGGTTTGGGGGATAGTTGCTAAGAGTAAGAGTAAGAGTAAGAGTAAGAGTAAAGATATTTATTTCGATAAAGAGGAAAATGGAAACGGGAAGGGACTGTTAGGATCCGCTAACACCTGTCTAGCATTAAAAGGATAATACTCATACATTAGATAAAAGAGAAATAAGATACATACAACCAATTATAAGACTAAAATAGGAGCAATTGTAATCGACATAAAAACATTTAAAAATATTAAAAACAAAAACAGAGTAAAAACAAAAACATATTAAAAGCATTAAAAAAATCTTGCAAGATCGTCACTTCTAAGACGTTGTCTAAAAACACGTAAGTTCGCATGATCCACCACCTCCGATGATAAGCTGTTCCGGGGGTGCACCACACGATTTGAGAAGAAATATTTTCGACAGTCTCTTTTTATAGACGCAACCATCAGTTTAAGTGCGTTTCCCCTAGTATAGCCATTGCCACGAACCACAAAGAAAAGCTAGAATGGAGAAAGTTAAGCACAAATCTGCATGCAATCGCCGCAGCTTGAGAGACTCGAGACCCAGTTTACTAAGACGCATTGCGTAAGGCAAATTGTAGCATCCCAGAAGATATTTCGTGAACGAACGCTACAGAGATTCAATATGTTTGATGTCTTTACGATGATATGGAGACCAGACTGGGCTGGCATATTCGAGAATAGGCCGCACTTATGTTTTAAAGGCTTTAATTAGCGTAGGCACGTCACGAGAGATAAAGCATCTTCTCACCACATAACTAATTCGTTTTGCTCTGCTAACTAGCTGATTACACTGGTTTGAGAAACTAAGGTTTGATAAGAAGTAGACACCAAGATCCTTAATACTTTTCTCGGCCTTTAAGACATGATTTTTATGTAAGTGTGCATGATTTTTATTATTATTACCAAGATGGAAAACAAGATATTTGCTATCATTAATAGGGAGCTGCCACTTAGCTCACCATTCGAAAATGGATTTCAGTGATGCCTGAAGCAGTGCATGGTCATTAGAATCAGTAATGGGTCGATACATCTTGATATCATCTGCGAATTTAGGCAATTTAACATTAATTGAGTTAGACGACAGGTCAGATATGTAAGTAATAAACAACAATGGGCCCAATACTGACCCCTGTGGTACACCGCTGGTTACTGGTAAGGAAGAAGATATGGTGGTTCCCAATTTACTGCTTGAGTTCTGTTCTTAAGAAAATCTTCAAGCCACTGAAGCTCATGGAAGCAAAAGCTTTGGCGAAATCAATACATAAAACGTCAACCGGTTTACCGTCTTCAATTGAAAGCGTCCAGTCACTGAGACAGGTTAAGAGCTGAAGGGTCATCGAAAGACCTGGAAGAAAGCCGTACTGGTCATCTGGTATAAGATTAAATGAATATAAGTAGTTTAAAACAACATCCTGTATAATCCGCTCAAGGAATCTACACGGAACACACGTGAGCGAAATCGGCCGATAATTTATCAGCTCGGCCGTATTACCCTTCTTGAAAATAGGCACAACATTTGCGTGCCTCCAACTGTTGGGTACAGTACCCGTGTCTAATGACCTTTCGAGGATATAAAACAAGGGTCGATACAGTTGATGAGCAAGTTTCTTGTAAAAAGTTGACGAGAATCCGTCTGGGCAAATAGCCGTACTGTTTTTTAATTTATTGTGATGTTGTAAAATGGTTTCTGGTGTAAAATTGACATTTTCAAGTTTATTTATTATAGTAATATTAGTATTTGAGTTATTCCACGGCTGCCCAGGAACAGGAACGTGTAAGTCCAACAGGTTTTCGTTATGATCATTGCTAATGAAGTTGTTACAGAACGTATGGTTTAAGGCCTTCTCAACCTAGCCTTCTCAACTTGAGTCGTTAATACTTTATTATTGTAGTGCAATGGTGGATTGTATTATTGTAATATTGTAGTGGCAATGGTGCTAGTGTCACAACGATCTCTGTCTTCCAACATGTCCTCGTACACATCGTCTATTTCTATTTGATAGCAGAGATTATTGGTGTCTGTGAAGAGGAGCTTGGCACGGTCCCCGTACTTTGGTTGGTTGTTATTGTAATGGAACTGAAACATTGCTAGTTGGACAGTTCCAGTTTACAAACAACCGATTTTGTTGGGAGATCACACATTACGGTTCGTGAGAGTCGGTTAATTTGCACGAGTGTATTATCGTGGAAGATGTTAAATGAACCAACATGTGATGGAGACGTTCAACCACACCGTTCTCACATTTGTGCAAAGTTTGACGTTGAGCCATTTCTGCTTATTATCCATGGTTTTGCTGTACACCGAATTATTCAAGAGTTAATCTTTTTCAAAAGGGGCCGTCTCTCACTGCCGTTTGTTGGTATAGGATTCTGGTTGAACGGCTTCTGGTTGAACGCGAGGGCTCAACACACATGACGAAGAAAGAGCCCATGACTTGCTTTACGTTATTAACCAAATGTAGGATATAATTGGTTCCAAAATGTGCTACATTCAGTATATATGTGAATTCAATATTTGCCCACTGTTTCTTATAAGGGTTTTCTCCACTTAACAGAAGAGAATTTTGACGTATGGGCCACACATGTGGAGTGTACCGTGCATACTGCAGGCTAGTTGACCCATGTACTGCAAGGCAATAGGCCTGTTGGGGATCCTGCTGCAGAAGCGGTATGGCAAACCTTAAATGATGCGTGTTTGTCCTTCTTGTACAAAACAAGAATATTTCGCCACATTTACTTCTCCAATTCCGAGGAATCGATTTAGCCAGAACTGTGTGGGAAAACGTCGCTGCGTCATATGGGCAGCGCACCCAGTTGATGGTACTCAATGTCTTTATGCAGCTCACCCGAGCAACGAATAAACTAAATCTTTTGAATCTATTACATCTGATGTTACACGCATATGTGGTTTTTACTGTAGCTGCATAGCCACCGGTAGGAAAGTGGATGAAGCCGAAGTTTGTTTACACTTGTTGCAGGGTTTGCCTTTGCTACATCTTCAAACCATTAACGAAATCTTATGAAACACCCCCGCACTTTTGACACTTAATAGCGTCCAAACTTCGTTGCTCCAATCCTACCTGCAATATAGCCACTACTATAGGACAATTCATAAATTCCCTCGTAACCAAACTGCATCCAATACTATCGTTTCTCCCTGTATTTCGTTTACTGCCCAAGTCTCTTCTGTAGAAACAATTCAGTCCCCCTACGAGGAAAGTGATAACACTTATGCTTACGGTCTCACACTCGACGAGGACTCTACTTCCGACCAGATGCTTGGTGCTACCATCTGTGCATTCATTGCACCTTTTAGTTCTTCATCCATTATGAACAGTCACTCTGCCTCACCTCAAGTTATTACCTTTGGCTTAGACACCTATGCCTCAATGAATATAGTCCGATGTTGTGGTAAATAGATTGATTGTACAAAATGTCGCCTAGTTAAAGTGAAGTTAGTGCCAGACGGAGCCTATGTTGAAGGTAGACTCATGGGCTCAATTATCATTGTGGGAGTGAATCAAGAGAGTCGCCTCCTTTGGTGTACCCATAACTCTAGACAATTACCACCAACAACCTAATCTCCACTTTCTACCTGATCGAATCTGGCTATATCGGACTTGCTGGTATCTGTTTTAGGGAACGTCAATATACTCGCAGGTTAGCCTCATTCGCTAAAAGAACTAACCATTTACATGATGTGCATGTGATCTTGTTAACTGATGTGTCTGATTGTTCTGTACCAGAGCAAGCCAGTAGTTCTACCCTTCCTCCCCAAATTCTCAACCATAATTTACCTCGCACTTCAGTTCAACCCAATCCAAATCCTGTCGCCACCGACTTGAATCCTTCTCCATCTCCTAACCTAAATAGCTGTGATGTAATTCCCCACTCTCATGACCAATCCTACCCTTTACCTGAAACCTTGTTCCGTTTTTCTCCCTTGGCTGAGGAATTCTTCACTTCTGCTCCTTGCATGCAGGAGGACATTCCTGTTGGTACCACTCCTATATAGGCCCCTATGAAAAACGGGTTCGACATGATCTCTCCTGAACTGTCCGAAGCTGAGTTTATCCCTGATAACAGTTAAATTTTAAAAGGGGATAAAGATGTTCTTGTCTCTAATGTTCTTTGTAATGCTCAAAATGTTTCAACCCTACGCCCCTTAGAGGGGTGTGGGGAGAAATCGGTCACCGGTCACCCCCTTATCCGTTTAACGTTACTTTGTTCTGACTCCCAAGTCTCAGCTACATTTGCCTTGGGACGTATAGGAAGGTAGTTCGTTCAACCTCAACCTTGGTGAGATCTGTGGAACAGCTACTACTTGCTTAATTTTTCCCTACCTTTGTTTTAAACAATTGTGCTGCTCATTGTTGTTGTTGTTGTTGTTGTTGTTGTTGTTGTTGTTGCTGTTGTTGTTGCTTTATTGTTTAGGTGAGTTTGGCTAATGATCGTTGTTTTTTTTTTCAAGCCGTTGTCGGGGTTACATTCTGTTCCTGGTTTTTGCCTTGGCCCAAAGCGATTCGCTTGTATATATGCCGGCAAGAATTTTTTCCATTATGTTTCTGCCTTTCCAAGAATTGATAATTTATCATGTCATTTTGCCCTGGATCTGACGCATACTTATGTACTGTAAGTAGAGAACTTTTATATTAATTGGCCGCCTTGAGATGTACTCAGTGAAGCAAAATCATGTGTTAACTTTCTGACTGTGACCCAAAATTTGTTCAACATAGAACGTGTTGAAATCTCTTTATCGTCCCTGCCAAAATATATAAGCTATGTTACTTTCTCCTTCATAATCTTTCTCTCCATACATAAAAGTATGCGTAAACTCAAAATTACCGTTTTCCGTTATTACACAATTTGGCAAAAAAATTAATTTTTACCTACTGTAACAGTGCGGCATTTGTTGTAGCAGGCAGTCCATGGCCTCATGATGGGTTTATGAAGTTGGAAGTTAGGAGCCGACTGAGAGTTCCTTTGCCAACAACATTTTCCCCTCACTCTTCTTATGCAAGACATTTGGTGCGAGTCTGGTGTTCAGTTTGGCATCATGTTTCAAATCTTTCGGCAGATTCTCCCTAATTTCCATCTTCCAGGGGGCTAGGGGATAATCGTTGTATGCATCATGCAACTCTCTGGGATATTCGAGATCGTCCTCGAATATGTAAGCGATGTTTGCATCATCGCAATGTCCATGTCGAAGGTTATAATCTCCTCCCTCGACATGTATCTGAACCAGTCGTAGGGGAGGGAATCATGCATGTCAAAACCATGGTAGGTGGAAGGTCAGTTATTGATTAAAGTTGGGCAGATTCTTGTTATTAGCCTTAGCCTACCTCTTCGTTAGTAATGAAACCCTAATGCGAATGCTGGAAGTGATTAGATTATGCTTGCCGACATGGAGGAATAGCTCCAACTTGTATCGTAACATTTGGAGGAGGGCCGACCAGTTGAACACCGGAGTCACATTAATAGCAGGGGTACAACTTTTTTTTTATACACGGTATTTTTTTTGCTCCTTTCCGTTGCACAACTGCTCAGTCGATATCTCTCTTTTTTTCTTTGGCACACTTGTGTTCTATATTTTTGTGGTTTTGTATTTTTCATGTTTTTGATCACTTTGTGCTTACATTGTATGTTTTGAAGTGGAACTGTATACGAACTTCCATTTAAGTTGAACTCACCTTTTTGTTTTGTCATAGTTGTATTTTTATATTAGCCACTTTTTCATGGTTTGGCAAATTTGTACCTTTTTATGTGTTTTGAAATACAATTGTCTGTAACTAATGGTTACATTTTAAACACCAATTATATGCATAAACAGGACGGAAAGCCAATCGGGTCAGAAGGGATAAATAAATACAGATGTAAACCTACGTTCCTTTTGGACTTGTATGACATATAAGTCCAAAAGGAACGTAGGTTTACATCTGTATTTATTTATTCCATCTGACCCGTTTGGCTTTCCGTCCTGTTTATGCATATAATTGGTGTTTAAAATGTAACCATTAGTTACAGACAATTGTATTTCAAAACACATAAAAAGGTACAAATTTGCCAAACCAGATTGCAGACTGCCTGAGTGGGGATTCGAACTCACGACCTTTGAAACCAAAGGCCAAAGTCCTACGGCTGAGCCATACTGACACGACATTTGGTTTCAAAGGTCGTGGGTTTGATTCCCTGCTCAGGCATGATGACATAAGCCAAAAATGGAACGCAAATAGGTTTGGAGTCGTATTTATTTAATTATATTCAAATAAATAAGTCTGAATTACGCTACGTGTCTTGTTTCTTTCTCACTCTTTTTTATTTTTCTCCTCTTTAAGTTTAAGTAATAGTTATTGGTTAAAAACTATTCGTTATCGATTTTTAAACCACGGCTGCGATGATTTGGCCGCTCGACATGCAAATCGTCTCGGGGGCTTCACGTCATATGTCTCGCGGCCAAATCATCGCAGCCGTGGTTTAAAAATCGATAACCAATAGTTCTTAATAAATAACATATTTATATCACAATTGGGACGTCAAGCTAACTCGTATTTAATTAAAACGTGTTTGTGTTTTGTGAAAAATGTCTCATAAAGACTAAAGGTCATTCCATCTTAGTTTGCGGAGGGTGGAGTGGTTGGTAGACCGACGAGTCGTTTGCGTCCGTTTGTGGGGGAGTAGGCAGGAAGGATACGCAGTGTCGTTTCGCCGTATTTCACGCTAGCCAGGTCGCTTGTGTTTTCGAAGCTTTTCGGAGTGATAGAACTTCGATAAAAGGCTGCAGGGATAGAATGACATTCTGGGAAGGTATGTAATTCATTTTGAGTGTTTGTAGTTTGAGAATTGTTTAAAAACTAGGTAATAGGGTAGCGGTATGAATGAAGGTCATTGCATTTTAGTTTGTGGAGGGAGGGGGGGGGTTAACGCAGCATGAATGGCTTAGATATTGGCCAGACGTATAAGAGTTTGTAGGGATGGGATTTCATTCCTTTTAAATAATTAAGTTTTGGGCGTTTTTATTGCGTTACGTTTTTTTTTTCACGATGTATTTTGTCGTTGGTGTGTGTTCCCGGTCGCATGATCCGGAAGTGTCAAAAGTGTGGGTTATTGGCAAAAGTGTGGGTTATCGGCAAAAGTGTGAGGTAACTTGATAACCCACAATTTTTACGATGACGCACACTTCCGGTGTTGGTTAACGGGATTTAACCAACGGAAATTTAGCATGGCGTTGAGTTAGCGTGACGTCACAGCCGTGGTATAAATAAAATTAACAAGGACGCCTATGAAACGAGACTAATGAGATTAAGGAGACATTACTCGCTTCATCTTGGCTGATTTTCGTACGCTGCTCTTTAGAAATAAATATATTGGCTTCATATCATTGATTCTTCATGTGATAAGCTTAGGCCTAAGTTTAAGCCTATAATTATTTAAAATGAACATCAGACGATTGAAGATAATTAAGTGTATCCTTATGTGTGCACTAAAATCTATGCAATAGATTGTTGATAAAAGAGTAACTTCGCACCTTATTTTTCGTTGTTTGTTAAATGTGGAAAAATATAAAAGTACTGAACGTTTAAAGAACAATGAAACATTTATTGATTTCAGTTACGAATAATTTGACACTATCTTTGTTAATGTTCGTAGGATACTCGGATGTAATTTTGTTTTCTGACAATATAAGTTTGAAATGTACTTTTTTACTTGCTTTGTTTGCCTCTTCTTTTCAGTTTTTTTAATTTTTAGTGGAGCTATCTATCAGGTTAAATATATCTATGTGTTGATATCTGTACCACAAGATTATAAATAAATAAATAAATAAATATACAGTATTGCTGTTCAAAAAACTGAACAGTAATTTAACAACAATATCCCAATAACGGGAAAACAAATTTACCCAAAGCCTTTGAAAAAAGTAGAGAACTGCCCCAATTCAGCAGAGTATTTTTATTTTTAGTTTGTAGATTACGTTTAAAGGAAAAAATAAACGAGGTCTGGATTTGAATCATTAATGTGGATATCGAAACGATTTTTGAACTGGTTAATAGTAGGTACCGAAACCACTGATTCTGGAAGGCTGTTACAAAGGGGTAGGACACGAGGAAAAAAGTGTGACGAGCCCATTCATATGAATGGTACTAGTATTCACGTTTGTAAGAATGGCCACGAGTTGCCTGGTACTGTTGAAGGTGCAGTTTTTCTTACAAGGTACGACCACCATAGTTTTGCCTTAGAATTTTGTATAATGTAATAATACCACCTCGGCGGAAACGCCACCAGATGGAGTGGGTAGTTAAGGAACAGTCTTGGCTCGTATGGTTTGTGACCCAGACCACGTGCTTTTTTTGTAAAGCGTCACAGCACCCTTTCAATTGCTACAAAATCCTTCTTTAAAAAGGGACACCAAATGTCCGCTGCATACACAATCGTTCGTCTAACAATAGCCAGGCATAGCCTAAAAAAATGGAATGCTGCTGGAGACCTTACGCTTAAAGGAATGCTGGTGAGACCTTACTCTTAAAGATTCAACGATTTCGTTTACATTCAAAATTTGAAGGCACGTGTACAATAAGAGGCATAAATTCTAATTTGCAACCCATTTTTATATGACGCACATGACAGTATTTCTGACAATAGTTACAATCCCAATTTAGACTACTTTGTCCACATTCTAGATTCAACAGAAATTAGTTGACAATAGCCATAATTTGAAAGTTGCTGCCAAATTTGAAGATGGCGACTTTCAAAAAGCGTATCTCCTTCTAGCTACCTGTCTTTCTCCCGTTCTCTCTCCACAAAGTCATCAAAAAAGGCCAGTGTTTCTCACTGAAAACAGAACCATTAGGAACAATTTTAGAGACAAGATGGAGAAAATAAGTTTGCAGCTGAAAGATGTAATTGAAGGTTAATGACTCTAGGGCTATTGCGTAAATATTCAATTAACGAAGTACAGTTGCGAATGTTTTTTAATTGTATCACTGCGTCTGTTAGACGTATTATTGGCAAGCGAGTAAATTGTATAATGGAACATTAATACGGTCTTATTGACTTTCAGATTTCCATTAAATTCACTCGCATTCTGCAGTTCAAAGGCAAAATGATATGTCTACAAAATCAAATTTATCGGTTCCTTTTTTTTGACAAAAACTGAGGAGCTACCAACATTTTTCAAATCTCTTTCGTACCTTTTTCTTCTAGATTAATAAATCTTATCTGCTATCGTAGCGTTTATTAATAAACTAGCTGAAGGCCATGCTACACATGGTGGTGCTCAGCAAACACGCATGTGAATACCTTGTTATATAAGTACTTTTTATATTAGAACGTTATGCGTATATGATTTGAAGGCCCTCACAAACAAAACATTTGTAGAGGTTTTTGGAAGAATGTGTGCAAACAACATGTGTTGAGCAAAATTACTTCTTTGTGCAAATGCCTTATCATACTTGTAAGGTTCCCCCCCTCCCACTATGAGTTTGTACATGCTTCAGCAAATTACTTTTCTGTGTTAATGTTTTATCGCATATATCACAATTGTAAGGTTTTTGCCCAGTATGAGTACGAAACGTACAAATGTTAAGTGCAAGGGGTTAAAGTCTAAGCTTAGAAGGAACACACTGACATGCAGTGAGAGTAAGGGTGTGGCCGTCAAATTTCATCAGTAAGATGGTGGCAAGCATTAGACGCTTACTATATCCAGTGGAAGCTTAATTGCGTTGTAATTCCAGTTTTGTTAAATCCAACTGTGAGTGTTTTTTTTTCAGAAATATTGTTAACTTCAAGAACACACAATTATTTTGTGAAGTTTGGCATTGGCTGTTGATGTTTAAGAATTGAGGACGAAATTTTACATGAATTAAATTAATTAAGTTAATTGACGAAAACCAGAAAGCTCTGTGCTGAGAATACTTTGTCAAGCTACCACGTAGAAATAAATGCAGATCGTGAGTGAGCGCAGGGCCCGGTCGATGAGGCAACCAGGGCGCTTTTTATTGTTAGTGTTTGGTTTTTTTTTTCTTATGGAGCACGAATCCAAACTAGATTATCTGCCCTACGAAGATGTGAGAGATAATTTTGAAGAAAACAAAGAAAAGTAGAAAACAAAATGCAGATCGTAAGTACAGGGTCCAATTAAGTAGGGAATAAATATTTTTTTAAAGAAGTAGGTCTTGATTATGCTGCAAGTTTTCTAGTGTGTCGCCGCCAAGCAGATAAGATTATAGATTAATTATTATTGTTGTACGATTAACTATAAAAGCGAAAATTTACAGATATAAAATTCCTCCTGAAAAAAAAGACGGTTTGACCTTTGGTACGTTCACAGTCCTATGAGAGTTATGATATCCAACCAAAACCAAAACTGGTGTAAGAGAAGCCGCCAAGTTTCCAAAAAATGTCGGCATTTGAAAGTAGTGATATCATTCAACCAATGAAAGGCCGCCAAGGTTGATCTTATTAGCCAAGTAAATCGCACCGATTAATACTTTGGACGTTAAATGACAAAGTTTTTTATAATATCACTATTCATACCTTAGTCTAAAAATGGTTAAAAGTAAAAAAGAAGTATTGTCAATAGCTGAAAGAAAAGAAAATACGTCGTGGAATCATACACTGTAGAAATTGTGCAGTTCACTCTTTAACTGTACAAATAAATTAATTGCTCTTATACATTATCCGTTTTTATTACCCATTTTGCCATGTAAGTATTCGTTAGATTTCGCATTTCTGATGAAATTTATTAAATAAATAAATAAATAAAAATGTTACTCAATGGTAGGACAAGTCACTAACACCAGTCCTGAAATTAAAATCTACGAAGAAAATTCGGCAAAGTGCAGTTGTGTAAATTCCTTTTGAAACTAATAAGAGACTGTGTCACAACTATATCGTTTAGCTGCAAAGAAGTGTTTGTGACAATCAGGGCATACCTGATTAACAAGTTTAAATGAACGACCTGGAGTGCGTGTATCACTACGTAGAGTAGAAAACTCGGATTAATCCAAGTCCAAACCATCATGCATTAGTTGATAAGTAAAAGCCAGATCTTCTTTTAACCGCAACATTCAATAAATTCCCAGTTTAACACTCGCAACAGTTCTGGGTCAGACAGGTGGCTCAAGCCTACCAAAGACGTCGTGGGTTTCCTCTGAACTGATTCAGTATGTTCAGTGTCTCCTATAAGAGATGTGTCTTGCGTGCTCCAAGATGGGAGTACACAAATCTTAAAAGAGTACACAAATCTTAAAAGAGTACACA
>JAHWFP010231011.1:93836-145937 GCA_023313725.1 Lithobius niger
GACATTGCTCGAAGTTTCAATGAAACTTGTGTGAGCTACAATAACTTACATAAATAATAAATTAACACATTAGTACAAAAAACCAAAAAAAGATAAACATTTTTCTTAGACATTTTATAAATCATTTCCTTCATTTCTCTTCATATTTTCAATAGATGTCATTTTATACTTTTATACTTTTCTGCTAATAAATCTTTTAACCTAGTTTTAAGTTTGATAATACTTTCATATGATAACATGTCACTGTCTAGTTTATTGAAAATGTCAGGTACGTAAAATGATATATTTCTTACTCCATAACAATCATTCCATCCTGGCAATTTAAATTTTTTGGGTGTCTTTTTTTTAATCGTTCACTTTTTGTATCGTGGAGATCTTTATGAGTATTACTGTAATAATTTTTTATTATAATTATATAATCTCTCAAATCTTCTATTTTTAGTAGTTTATTTTTATAGTAAATCTCATCTGTATGTTCATTTTCTTGTCCAAACAATACCTTAACTATCTTATTTTGAAGTTTCTGCAGTCTTATTAAAATATATTTTGTTGCGAAACCATATATTTCAATACCGTATTGTATACTAATTTCTACCCATGCATCGTATAAAATTTTTTTATTTTTCCTATTTAGTATGTTTTTTACTTTATATAAGATAGGTAATTTCTGTCTTAGTTTAATTATTAAGTTAGTTATATGTTCTTTAAAGTCCCAGTTGTCATCTATATACATTCCTAAATATGTTGTTGTTTTTTTGAGTTTCAGTACTCTTACATGTAGAATGGAAGATTTGTTTTTTTTAATTTGTTTGCAGTCCTATACAACTTCCAGAGTGATTTACTATATTGTTTAATTGGTGGTTTTTCATTTTTGGCACCGCAATATCTAAATATATTGTTTTTTCTTCGCTTATGTATAATTCGTTTTCTATTAGCCATCCATTTATCATATTAAAATCGTTTTGTAAATTTCTTAACATATGATAATTATAATTTATGGAGATTAGTATGGTATCATCTGCAAACATATATATTGATGTATTTTTCGTATAATCTTCTATATCATTTACATATATTAAGAACAGAAGTGGGCCTAAAACAGATCCTTGAGGTACACCAAAGTTAATATTTCTGTAATCACTATATTCATTACTTATTTTTAATGTTGCTTTTCTGTTTGTCAAGTAACTTTTTAATATTTCTAAAATCTTTCCTCTTAGTCCTCAAATTTCACATTTTTTAATTAGCTTTACATGATCAAACGTATCAAATGCTTTTTGTAAGTCAATCAGTATTGTTCCCACATATTTCTTCTCATTTAATGCTTTTGTTATTATATCATTTACTTGTATTAATAGCTCAGTTGTGCTTTTATTTTTCATATATCCATATTGAACATTGCTTAATAATTAAAAATTTTCTAAATATTCTCGTATCCTATTTGAAAATTATGTTTCTATTATTTTATCTATTATTGATAATAATAAGATTGGTCTATAGTTATCTTTATTTGTTTGATCTCCTTTTTTATATATTGGTCTTAAAACTTGTATTTTTAATTTGTCAGGCCATATTTCTTTATCCATCATACAATTTATGAGTATGCATATCATCCTTGCTGTATTGTCCTTTGATTGTTTGAAGTTGGTTGTGTTAAAGCTATCTATTCCTGTTGCATTTGTATTTTTTAATTTTTCTATAATCATTATTATTTCTTCTTGTGTTGGTTCTCTCACATACATCGAATTTTTATGTTGTCTTACCTTTTTAAGTTTATTCTTTTTATACACTGTTTTATAGTACTTACTTTGTTTGTATATGTTTATTTTTGTTTTAGCTTTATTTCTTAATTCTAGTACTTGATTTCCAAAGTTATCATTAAATTCATTTGTAAGCGTTTGTAAGTTTATTCCTTTAAAAGTTTTCAATAATGTTTTATCAGTATCGTTATTATATTTGCGTTTTCCACCAATCTCTTTAATTATTTCCCATAATTGTTTGTTATCTTTTCCAGCTCTTTCTATTTTTGTTGTATAGTAATTTTGTTTACATTTTTTTATTTCCAAGTTTATTACTGATTTCAATTCATTGTATTGTTTTAATTTTTCGGAATTACTATTCTCTTTGTTACTTGTTAGAACTTTCCACATTTTATTTTTCTTATCTATCAATTCAACTAATTCTTGTGTAATCAGTTGTGTAATCAGTTACCCGGCTCGGGTACTGAGCTCAAGTTTCCCGTTTTTGAATGGCAAACTCTGCTCAGGTGTCCCTTGATGCTGCTGGACGAGCACGTGTGCCTCCGATATTTACAGGCCTTTTTAAAATGGTAATTGAAACCACAACAAAAAGCACTTAAGGTTTCTAGCACCATTTGTAGAAACTTTCTGACGTTGATTCAGTTGGTGAGTAGAAGAGGCCTGAAATTTACTTACTTCTTTTTCAGCGAGTTAACGCGAACGTACAAACGGTATGAAATGTAAGCGTATCAGGATCCTTAGCCAAAATTAATTTTAATGTCTGAGAGTCACGCAAGCCTGAAATGAACCTACTCTCAGCATAATTTCTAATTTTGTCCCGTTAGCTATTGTGTATTTACAGTTTAACGTTAACTTTTTAAGTTCAGTAATATAGCTCGCAATTAAATTCGGTGATGGGCACAGATTCTGACTTATTAATTTATCTATTTCAACTAATGTTTTAGTTGAAGGAGCATTAGGTGCACATAAATTTCGGAGCAAACCATACGTTTCAGCTCCTATGCTCGTAAGCAAAATAGGCACTTTTCTTAATATCAGGCACATTGTAAGCCAAAAAATTTAATTCGACTCTTTCGAATTAAACTTTTTAGGATTCCACTGAGCTATAAAACTCCTCTATTTTCTTAAGTGAAAGTACAGGAGGCATGTTGGTGGCATTATCAGCTTCGTCACCCATCAAGGTCTCACTGACGTCACTAGCGCTATCGTCAACTGTATCCCAGCTCCCTGAGGAATTAATTAAACTTTTAAACGATGTGTCACCCTGACTAGAACTAGAAAAACTTAATTCTCTATTTAATTGCTCGAAGGGTTGTCGTAATTCTTTGCTCCCGCTTGGTTCGTCACTCATAGACAAAACAAGTGTTTAAATTTTACTGAAAAATCTAATAAAGAGTTTTTGCCCTTATTAATAATATTTTTCTATCAATTTCAGCTTGCATACTCTTTACAGTTTCACACACTATAATTTTAGAAATACCGCCCAATCTGTAGTGGCAATGCATACTAAAGCCATTGGGCCTCGCTATCCACGTTAACTGTGGTTGGCTTAAAAATGTGCACTACCAGTACGGAGAAGCTTTAATTAAAAATCTTTCCCCGTAGTTCCTCAACATGATAGGCTGCTAAAATATATAGATCACACTGTACCAACCTACTAAACAAATCTACATCCACTTTATCTAATTAGTTGAAAAATAATTTGTTAACCTTATTGATGATGCTAGTTTGATGGCTTCTACTGTCTAATGTAGAAGGAAATTATACAGAACACGTATGCACCTTTAACTGAAATTTCTTGCAAAAAAAATTCATACACCATACACCTAATAAATTCTTAATGGGTTTAAGCTAGGCTACACATTTAGCCTTACCCAGCATTAATTTAATAATTACTGGAATTATGAGAATTTTTTCACGTAGGCTACGCATTAAGCCTTTTTCAGCAATAATTCAATAATTCCTGAAATTACTAGGTTTAATGCCTGCACAACACTATGTTTTTAGAAAACGCTATTCATTGAGGCACAAATTAAACGTTTTTAAGCAGTTACATTTGCTACTGACAAAAACCTAAAAAAAATATACGCATGTTGATTCACACCTGAAGACCTTTTTGAACCCGTCATTCCGCAACGCCTAAACCTTTTTAAATTGCACTACGACGTTAATAAAGACTAAAATTTGCAAAATATTTAACATTTTTACACTACCAATTGCTGGTTTGAAACATTCCCACACGCTCGTTTTCACTCAACCTCTGGCGCGATGCCCAAGCTCACGGAGACGCGTGCTTCAAACTCGCGGGAACCTTTTTAAAAACCAATAACTTCCATTAACCTATAGCCTATTAATATAATCCTGCCTTTACCCTGCTTAGTCCCACAGCACCTCTGGTTTATCGCACGCATCTATCTCTGCCGTTGAAAAATGCGTGTCACAAAACCCCCATTTTCTACGCTGTTTAACTATCAACTCCCTGCTGTTTGAAGCAAATTCTAATCAAACGTCAGATTAAGCCTTAAGGACTTGACAATAAAAAGGCAAGAAAAGCTAAATTCAAAATTTTCCCAACCAAGTTCCCCATAAGCCTATGGGTATACTTGGTGCTTAGATTTAATTGGCATTTTGTAAAATATTA
Organism: Lithobius niger; assembly: GCA_023313725.1. Taxonomy (NCBI): domain Eukaryota; kingdom Metazoa; phylum Arthropoda; class Chilopoda; order Lithobiomorpha; family Lithobiidae; genus Lithobius; species Lithobius niger. Next base: position 98,238 of record JAHWFP010231011.1, read on the forward strand.
TAATCCCATTTTCTGTCGCCAAATTGTAACATAATGTACAATGAAAGTAGACCACGTAGATTACTTAAATATGGTCAGCAGCAAATCTCAATTCGAGATACTACGTAGAATAACGGGTGGCCTAAGCCACTCAATACAGGGGTGTTTCCACCACACAACATATATATATCTGTGGTGTGCCAGTACTTAGCAGTACTGGCAAACACCACACACACCAGTTTTCAAAACTTTTAAAACTTTTAATCCACATCTCAACAAACACAATATTGAAAATTCTATTCAAATACTTAAACATACTCTATGAATTATCAGTAATATAAAAATTAAATAATTTTGTGACATGACGGCTTGTTTATGGATTAGTTTTTTTTTCAATCTAAAGAGCAAACAGCCTACTTTATGCAAAGTTTCATCTCGGCAATTATTGAAATTAAAATATGGCCTTCCTGTTATGAAAAAACAAGTACTTAGACCTATTTTTAAAAAAAGGAGATAAACAGAATCACAACAATTACAGACCAATAGCCTTGCTTCCAGTGCTAAATAAAATGGTTGATAATTTTTTGCAACCAGAATAATGAATTTTCTATATAGAAAAAACATCACAAAAAAACAGCAGTTTGGATTTCAGTAACATAAGGTACCATCGATGCACTAAAATACATTAATAACAACATCAACCGAGCTTTGCATGAAAGGAAGCACGTTGGAGCTATCTTCATAGCCTAAAAAAAAGGTGCTTGAAACTCTTGATAAAGAAATTCTTTTTGGAAAATTGTATGAGAATGGTGTTAGAGGCATGTGTTGATCTTACAAACAGCACTAGCAGTGTAATATAGACAACACTTTCAGCACATGGAGGGAATTTGAATATGGAGTACCACAGGGTCCAGTACTCGGGCCGATACTTTCTTTGATTTACTTAAACGATATTACAGACTATTTTACGGGGTTGTTAACTTTCTTTGCCTGATGTGGATTAATTTTAACAAAGAATTTACGACATAAACCTTGCAAAATGACTGATTAAATACGTAAATGATTATTTTACTGAAAATGAACTTTATATCGGTGCAGAAAAAAACATGCTTTATGAATATAATGACTTCACATTATATGAAATAAACATTGATCTATATATCTGCTTAACATCAGCTACTCAAAAAACAATATCTGGACCTGTAACAAATTAAACCAAACCGCAAATACAAAGTACCTTGGCCTTAAAATTGATCATAATTGGAAGTTTTGTGATCATTTTGAAAGTTTAATACGAAAAACCTGACAAATAACCCCGACGCTATATATGACCATGGATTATAGTATGAACATCATCATACTACAATCATTACATCATCTTTTTCTTTTACAATTCATGATTAATAATAACAATAAATAATACATACACTAAATACAACACAAAATATACTATTACTTTTATTTATTCATAAATTACCAGCGCTTCTCACTGGACTTATAATATGTATCTAACTGATTTATCATTAGGAATTTTTTTTTAAATTTACCCGTACTTCTTTCATATTTACATGTGTTAGCATATTTTCTGGCATTTCATTAAATAATTGTGGTATATAATACGTTTTTCCTCTTTTTCCAAATTCATTATTCCAACTTGGAATCTCATATCTTATTTTTCCTACTCTTATTTTATCTACATTTTTTGTGGTTACTTTGAATACATTACTATAATAATTTTTTGTTATTATCATATATTTGTAAAGTTCCTTTACTTTTAATATTTCACACTCTTTGAATAGTTCAATAGTTTTTTATCTTTATCTTTTTTCCAAACATTACTGTAATTAATTTATTTTGTACCTTCTGTAATCTTTCTATAATGTATTCTGATGTATTACCATAAATTTCAATTCCATAGCTTACTATACTATTTTTCCAAGCTTCATATATAATTTTATTTTGTTTTGTATTTAAAATACTTTTTTATTTATATAATTTTGGTATCAATTGTCTTAATTTTTTTATAATTCCAATTATGTGTTCCTTAAAATTCCAAAATTGATCTATTGTTAAGCCTAAATATTTTACTGCTTTCTTTTTTTTCCAGTTTCCTGCATACTTCACTACATTACTTTCTATTAGTCCTAAGTTTACAATTTCCATGATGTTTTATTATCCATGTTTCTTTTATTTTTTTTTCATTTTTGGCACTGATTTGTTCATTTGAATAGTTTTTTTCCATACTAATGTAAAGTTCATTTTCTATAAAGTAGTCATTTAGTATGTTAAAGTCATATTGTAGAATTTTCATCATTTCATCGTATTTATTATTTATTGAAATTAGAACAGAATCATCTGCAAAGAGAAATATGTTTTTTTTTTTACATTTCTACTAATGTCATTTGTATAAATTAAGTATAAAAGTGGTCCTAGTACTGCGCCCTGTGGTATTCCATCATTAACCATTTTTGTGTTGCTATATGTATCTTTTAGCTGTACTATTGTCTTCCTGTTATTTAGATAATTTTTTAGTAAGTTGCATATTTTCCCACTTAATCCTAAATTGTAACATTTTTGTAATAAAATTTTTTGATCAAAGGTATCAAATGCTTTCTGTAAGTCCACCAGTATTATTATTACTCCCACATATTTACATTCATTTAAACCTTTTGTAATTAATTCATTAACTTTTGATGATAATTCAGTTGTATTTCTATTTTTTGTGTATCCATATTGTAGCGGAGATAACATTTTGTTTACATCCAGAAAATTTCTTATTTTATTTGCAACAAATTTTTCAATCACTTTATCTATTATTGACAGTAAAACTATAGGTCTACAGTTGTTTAGATCCTTTTTTCTCCTTTTTTGTATATTGGTCTTATAATTTGTATTTTCAACATTTCAGGCCAAGTTTCTTTTTTAATCATAGGATTTATTAGTTTACAAATTGCTATTGCTGTATTATTCTTTGACTCCTTCAAATGTTCAGTTTGTGTTTTGTCGATTCCTGTTGTTTTAGTATTTTTTAGTTCCATTATTATATTTTTTATTTCATTTTCATTTGCATTATCCATGTACATTGACTTCTTAGTTTCCTTCCTATTTTTATCTTTTTCTTTTTTAAGATGTTTACAGAAATTACCGTTTTTGTATAATTCATGTTCTTTTTTATTGGTTTGTTTAATTTCGTGTACCTGTTTATTAAAATTTATATTAAAGTTATTTACTATTTCTTCTACTGTATTTTCCTTAAAATTTTTTACAATTTCATCATCGGTTTCTTTAGTTTTCCTTTTATTGCAAATTTCATGTATTGTGTCCCATGTAGTTGTTTTCTTCTTATTACATAAGTTTCCCAATTTTTTCTGAAAGAAATTTTCTTTACATTCTTTTATTTTTTTATATATTAGTTTTTTTTTTTCATTTTTATGTCTACTTATTAGTTCATTGTCTGGTGTTTTTTTTTTTGTTGTTTTTTTTCTCCCATAATTTATTCTTATTATTTATTCTAGTTATTAGGTCATTTGTAATCCATTCTTTTCTTTTGGTATATTTCACTTCTTTTATATTTATATTTAATTTTTTATTTTTGGAATATATATTATTACTTTTTTAGTAATTTCTTCATATATATCCTCAGGTTCCTGTAAAACATCTAAACATTCCCAATTTATTTCATTCAGTTCTTTAACTATTTTTGTATTGTTAAATATCCAATAATTTTCTTTTTTTCTTTCCTCAGATTCTTTTTCTTTTGTTAATTCATTATTCCACATCCATCCCATAATCATATAGTGGTCTGCAATTTTCTCTGTACGGACTCCCCCATTTAATTCTGTTTCATTACTTTTAAAGAAAATATGATCGATACAGTCATGATTGTTGCAAATAATTTTCTCCATTTTTCAGTACTATTTCGTCTCGTGTCGGTGAGTTTATTTTGCTTTCAAAGCCTAGTGAGCTCAATGTATTTTCATAGTAATCTATTACTGTCTGTTCATGTCTATCATCTAATTCATCTTCTTTTTCTAGAATATTAATATTTATATCACCTATTTGACATTTCCAAGATTCTTCTTTTTCAATATTTTCAAATAGTTTTTTTATACTTTTTATAAATTCTTTTTTGTTTGATGATGGTTTTCTATAAATAGCCAGTATTTTACTCTTGTCTTTGTTATTGTCGCAAATCTTGTTACTTGGATGTTTGCTGGGGCCAATGGCCAATCTTAGTCTTGGGTGTCCATTCTTACACAGGTGGACATTATTTTCCGATATTGTGGATTACGAATGCTTCTGAACTGACCCCGCAAATTTGTTTACTTTTATGACTTTGTGTTCTGCTATCACCACTTTGTTAGCAGCCATGTTGGACTTTCCCGTTATAGTATTGACTGGAAAGAAACTGTTTGCTTGTGAGGAGTGTAGCGAGTCTTCCACTTCTTTTTGGCTGTTATTGACTAACGTTCACATATTTCGATTGTTTCGTGAACCAAAATCCTGATAAGTACCCTTTCTGGTTTTTTTGTACGGTATTTTCGGATTTTGTTTTATAACGGATACGTATTGTGGAGTAAAACCCATCGCATGTGATGAGTATGGAAAAGTCTGCACTTCGTTCTGTTTTATTGATTTAATGATGGTGAATGCCCCCACACAGAAGTAGAAACGGGACCCCTCAAAAAACAAATGAAAGAACATAATGTGACAAAACTAAAACTACAACTGACAAGAAAAGTCAAACAAGGCTATGACTAAGTGATAGTGGACAACTTTTATATTTCAACAGGTTTTTAAAACTGCTATAGGTTTCTTGCAGACACAGCCATAGAATTGAAAGCATTCCGTTAAATACTGGCATCGTAAAAGAAAGATTTAGCAGTACAATATATTGCCTCGCACAAGCTTCTGTCAGAAGACCTCGTGGGAATGGTCATGCTTGCCATAGAAAGTTGCTGGCCTACCGTACCTCTGCTTATCTGCTTATGTTTTTTTATGCTTATTTACGTCCATTTATTGATGATACATGATTTCTGTATGAGACATCTTAAATTCAATCGCTGTGTGAGGTGAGACGAAGAGAAATCCTAAATAGGGAAGAACTACGCAGTGCAGTGAATCTTCTAGCATGTAAGGAATGCAAAAATCAGACTGAACTTTAATCTGACGGCAAGTATTAAGTTATTGCCTTGCGTGTATTTATTTTTTGGTGATTTATGATCTCTAGGCTACTACTTAAGTGAGTTTTCAGGCTCGAGACGAGGTCGTTGTGGTATTTTCTAACAGTGAATAAAGTCCATAGCAGAGAAAAACTCTTCATATGTGACAAATGCGGAATAGTTTCACAGCAATTTAGGCCAGCCAATTCAAGGCGAATTTTCGAACTTGGTATAGGGGCCTACCATAACCAAGTTTTGCGTTAAACCTTCCAGATTAATATAAGTATTTGATGCAACCTGTTTCGCTCCCAGATGGCTAAAATAGTACTCCTATTGATCCGAAAAACAGGAGCAACGTGTCATCTCTTATTCCAAAACGACAGGGTTTACGAAGTGGTTGCCTGAATGTAAGGCCTAGGAGGGTTGACACATTTAAAATCACGCTAAACAAGAGAAATTCGAAACCTACTAAAAAGAAGAAAAAATTGTTGCAGTACATTGCAGAAAAATATAGTCAGGAAAACTGACTTGAACAAGTCCGTTAGGGACAAACTATCTACTAGAGCCGAACTTACTGTAACCTGTTCGCTCTGAACAGGTTACAGTAAGTTCGGCTCTAGTACATAGTTTGTCCCAAACGGACTTGTTCAAGTCCATTTGGTCAAACTGTGATCCTATGATAAATTTGTCCCAATCAGTGACACATAGTGCTTTAACTATAGCAAACGCTGAAGCAGTTGTGGAAGAACAGGGTAGAGTCTGCAGTGCTATGGAAATTAGAACACTAGAAGCTTGCGTTGAAACCATGAACTTTATGTGAAACTGGATAAATTGAGAACTAATGTAACTCCTTTCCTATACAGTCCAGTACGAGCCATGTGGTCCCGTTTGCAAAATGGAGTTGAGAGAATTTCTCACTGCCACTTAGTCAGTGGGTCCCTAGACATGAAAAATCACCGTGGTGCTTGTCGGCCATAGTGCCCCGAATGGCGCTATAGCCAAATCCAATATGGCCACCGTCGGCCATTTTGAAAATTCAACTTTTTTTGATTTTTGTGGTATATTCACTTATGATAACTCTAATTATACTGAATTTGGTGCAAGGAATTCATTTCTGATGTTGTTTTCACCTTTCAGGGGTCATCTTTTCCTGCAAAGGTCATGGTCAAGGTCACCGAGCGGTAGAAAATAGGTGTAACAGGTCAACTAATTAAGACACCTATAATTCAATACTGAAATTTGTATTTATTCACTGGATTTATATTGCTGCCCGTATTATATTGTATTGTCATTGCTGAATAACTCAATTAAGAATGTTTTCAACATTTTCAAATAAGAATGTCTTCATTGTGATGTGCATGCAGTTTAGTCTTCCCGTGGTGTATTTGTGCAGGACGAGTTATAACTCTTTCCATGGCAGAGTATGACGCACAGAACTCCAGCAGAACTGCACCCACAGTGTTTAGTGTTGCACTTTCCTGAATACTTGCATGTTTGGAGCACACTCTGCGGCAGAGCTTCAAGCATTTTCGGGGGAGAGGCGTACCGAAGTGTGCTTCCCATCCATGCTCCAATGGTTTTAGTCTGGCATCACATTCGTTGGCTGGAGTGAGCAGGTAACACATCCTGTTACCCAGAAATGCTCCTCGTTGATTTCACTACTTGTAGGAGGGAGAGCATCGATTCGTCGGCGACAGCTTGCCATTCAGTATGCTGTGCGTTTGCGTGCTGTGCAATCCAGTCCTGCTTGGTCCATGGTTTTTGGGCCAGACTTGCGAGTCGGTAGACGCAGGGTGGGTAAGGGTGATTTCCGCGATAGGCTCCAGCAGTCCTGTCAGGAGATAGCCTTTGAAATGCCCTGCGTCTTGAGGCTTGGGAGAATGCCAGTTGCCCCTTGGCTTGTCCCAGGTGGCAGTTTCATTTTTGCTCTGGCGTCCCTCCCGAAGGGTTCCACTCTACCAGCAAGGTACTTACAGGAGTTCCGGCGGCTGAGTTCTCAGTACGCCGGTTATCAGCGCCTGTTTACTGATGGGACGAAGTCCGACGTTGGCGTGGCGTGTGCTTGTGTGTGTAAGGGTGTAACGGTTGCCCATCGCCTTCCATCAGGCTATTCTGTGTTCTCTGCAGAGCTTTTGGCTCTTGGTTTGGCGGTGGAATGGATCCTTGACCTTCAGGGCACACATTTCATTATCTTTAGTGATTCCATGAGTGCCCTGGAGCCGTGCTTTTCTGCTGGATCCCGGGCCATGTTGGGATAGCAGGGAATGAACAAGCTGATTCTGCTGCGAAAGGGGCCCTTTCTGGCCCTCTCGGTAGGGATCTCAGCCTTGTTCCCTCCGATGCCTTTCCAACTCTGCGTCTGAGGTTACACGCTTTTTGGCAAACCTTGTGGGACAGACAGGACGGTAATAAGTTACGGGCCATTAAAGGCACTGTCGAGGAGTGGCACTCGGCGTGTCGCCGCAGTCGCCGTGAGGAGGTTGTGTTGGCCCGTTTGCGAATTGGTCACACCCGACTTACTCACTGTTTCCTTTTGCGGGGGGTTGACCCTCCTGAATGTTTTTGTTGTCGACGGCCACTTACGGTCCGGCACTTACTTGTTGATTGTCGCCATCTTGATGGTGTTCGTCGTCGGTTCCATCTTCCGCATGACATTGCGCGTCAGTTGGGCGATAAGTCTGTCCTCCTGTCCGGTGTTTTTCAATTTTTGCAGGAGGTGCAGATGTATGACAAGATTTAGATTAGGGGTTTGAATAACATCTCTGTAATGTGTGGTGCAGTGGCAACCCGGACCACTGCACTGTGACTGAGGTTGGCGCTAATGACCAAGTTGTCGACGCGCCATTAAGCCTCAATCCCCCCCCCCCCCGATTCCAAAACTGGCATGGATATAGTTTTCTACTCTAAGCTGGTCGAACATTTGAGAGGTTATAGTTGGCCTGACCCCTGCCCAAACACGTACCAAGTACTTCTCTGTAAGTGCTGCATCTTGCTTTAACAAAGTGTCAGTCTCTCCAGAGTTTGTCAGAAACTGTGATGGGTCATAGGCTATAGCTGCGTGCTTTGTCCGCACCTTACTAATGTATTCGTCTCCAGTCAGTGTGCCTTGATCACTGCTTTGGCCAGCGGTCCTCCAAGTTAAGAAACTGCTTGATGCAGTGGAAGCATGCGTATCATTTCAATAGCGCCATACTGCTGCCACATCTCCTGCAACCCCACAGTTTGGAGGTATGGTGTGAAGTGTAGTGTAGCACTAATGCGAAAGTGTCCGTGTCATTGGATACTATAACTCTCTTGCACTGTTTCACACGAATAGCCTACTGTACGTGCGCCACCGCTGGGCATCTGCCTCCTCGATCCAGTTCACAAGGTCAGGTATCTCCTCACCACCAGAGTCTTGCTGGAATCACTTCATCATCAGAAACAAGACATGTAGTGACAATGGTAACATTGCCATATTCCGATTGCGCACAATATCTCAAACCATGAGCTAGAGATTCTACTTGTTTTCCTGAGAAGCCCAGAACTTGTTAAGTTGCTGAGGGATGGGCATTTCTCTGTTTATGCCAATAATATCGTTGCCTGTTGATGAGTCAGTACGATGCATGCACTCCCCCACCTTTAGAGACATCTTAATGTAGGAATCAAGTACGAGATAAATGAACTGTATACTTTCACAGATGCGTGAAGCTGAGATTTAGATGGCGTCGATAACCAAATCCAGATTAGAGAATTGAGATAGTGGCATCTGCCACATTTTAGACATGAAGTTGACTAGAACATAAGAGAAAAGTCTGGACATCACTTGTGACGTAAAGTTTAGGTTCAATCTCGCCAATATGTACTAACTTCGTGGTATGAGTGGGAAGATCACCATCGAACAGTGGGGATGCTGAAAGCACATTGTGAGTAAGTATCTGCATGAGGTCCATGCCCCGCTTATTAGCAATTTTCCATGTTCTTTTGTGCCTCTGCCATTTCCTTAGATGAGAGTTCGTTCTTCACCACCTCAATGTTTGATGGTGTCTTCTGAGTTTGGTCGGCGAACCTTGGAATTTTGACTTGGAGATGGTCTTGATTATTTTCTTGGTTTTCTCAACCAATCTTTCCTGTCTGTATGAACGGTAAGTATGCTGACCATTCTCATGAAACTTGAGCAGGCGTATAGCCACCTTACGGTCAACAGTCAGCTTTGTGTGCAGGTTGTGTAGTGTCATGGGCACATAGACTGTTACTGAGTATGGATTCTGCACAAAGTCTAACTGTTAATTGTGTGATAGACCTAATCTCGTGGCACAAGGCCTCGAATACTGCCGCACCACTGGCATTACGTGTAGCTCCCAGTACATAATGACCTCCAGGACCCTTGGACGATCACTGGATTATCTGCTCGACCTTCATGTAACCTCCGACAGTACAGAATAATCCTGGGCGACCGTGAACAATCCACTGTCCCACAGAGAAATGTCAGTAGAGCTCGGGATTTATGAACTCCCAGCACTTTGATTTGTTCAAGATACCAAGAACCACAACTCGGGTAGTTGATGCAGCCACAGTCTGCAAAGATTGGCATATAATCCTCGACAGTAGCTGCAAATAGATGCCAGTTTCCCTCTCTCTCGAATGCTACATAATTTTTGATGATGGCGACTAACTACAGCTAAACTCCAAAGAATTGGTAGAGCTCAAACTTGGTCTCACACGTACCAAAAGTCCTGAAAGTCCGAAAGTCCTGATGCAATTCCTCCACTTGTCCAATCAGGGCCTGAAACTCTTCGGTACAATGTTGGTTTTCGTTAAGTTTAATTTGCAGCACCTTCAACTGCGCCAGCAGTGGATATGCAGCCCTATCATTGTTATTCCAGTATATCTTCCACTGGAGCGAACGTATCAGATCCTTCACAATCAGAATACAAGTGAGAGCACAGACAGAATGGCTGCCGTTTAACACTGACTGTATCACACCAGGTCCGAACACTGCACACTAGATCAGTGCATCATCTGGGCCAGAACCTCAGAGAATTTTTCCCTGGAACTTGAGTAGAACACCGGTCCAATGGAAAGGGCCCATGCAGAGAAATACATCCTTGAACTTTTTTGTCTCATCCAAGTAGATATCACAGGCAATGGCAAACACACCCTCATCGCACCACACTGCCATTAAAGTTTGGTTTGCGCATACTCTGAACGTTTGTAAGGCAATGTCTATCAGTAGCGCGCTTAGTGGTGTGGATTAACGGAATCAACATTTAATCCAATGGAGATTGTTTGTAACCACGGGAAAGGTCGGTCATTAGAATGCGTGATAATGGCTTCAGTTTAGCTAAAATCCAAAGCCTTCATTCTCAATTATTTACAAATTTAGTTTATTGGATCGTCTCACCTCCAAATTACAACATAATTCATACTTTAAAGTAATTTACTTCGAAATTACTACAAAATAAACCATCGTTAGCATCAAACAAGATGTTTTCGTAGCTAGGTCAAGTTTCGTGGCCAGCAGTCTCTGGAACTTGCAACCAGACTGCATTAGTCCAGAGCTGCTTGGGAGCTGCTGGACTAGATGCAAGTTCCTGAGTCTTATGGCCATTTAGCTTGGGTCCAACCAAGCTGATCTAGAACCAAAACATCGAGGTTTGTTACGTAACAATTTCGTAATAAATTTGTTTAAACTGTGAATAATGTTGGAATTTCGATGAAGGACGATCTAATATACTAAGTTGTGTTAATGCTAGACTGAACCCTGATCACGGACGTGAATGGTCAACTTTTCCAACGATGGATTTGGGCCAAACTCCCTCCCTGGTCATTAGTAAGATTCCTAGCTTTTTTAATGCCCCCCCCCCCCCATTTTTTTCAGAAGCCCACGGGCGTTTAATAGGTGATTTATGGCATTCATTTTAGTTCAAACTCAATTCATGTGCCTGCGTCACAGTTAAGGGCAGAAAAAAAAATAGATTTGCCTAATGGTGGAAAGTTGACATATAGTGTACGTTTAGTTATAACTGAATCTGTCAATAAATCAAAATAACCTTGACCTTAACCTTTGCAAGAAAAGATGACCCCGAATGGTTAAAACGACATCTGAAATGAATTCCTCACACCAAATTCAGTATAATTACAATTATCCCATGTGAATATACATAAAAAATCCAAATAAAGTTGAATTGTCATAATGGCTGACGGCGGCCATATTGGATTTGGCCATAGCGCCATTCGGGGCACTATGGCCGACAAGCACCTCGGTGATTTTTCATGTCTAGGGAACCATTGACTAAGTGGCAGTGAGAAATTCTCTCAACTCCATTTTGCAAACCGGACCACATGGCTCGTACTGGAATAATAGTTCAGGGCACTGAAAGAAATAGGTTTCAAGAAATAAAGCACGACATAACATCATCCGTTACCAGTGATCAGCCAGTCTCATTTCTAAAGAAGGACGTATGTGAAACTGCAGATCACTTGACTCCCAGCACCGAGAAGTCTACTTATGATAAATTTTTTTTTACCTACATTGATTCGTTAATTGAGCTAATTCAGCCTTTCCACCTTTGAATTAAACCTAGAAATTATTTCACTTCACCAGTTGCTGATGCCACTTTAGTGTAAACAAGGCTGAAGGTACATAAGAAAAACCTAGACAACTTGATAAACACCAAATCTAAATCTGACGAACCTACAGAAATAATGCCCCAATCGACACTCTCAACTTCATGGAGCGTACTATGCTGAGTAATCCTAGTACAAGTTAGGTCAGCTCATGTTGATGCTGTGCAAATTCTTACTAACTTTGCTGCGGCCTTAACTTCAACTATGAAAACATCCCACTAAATCTCAACTAGCTACGCCGAGTGTCAGGGAACTGTCACTTGTCACTAGTACTAAGGTCACTTGTGAACTACTTCTTAATTTCAGATAAACATCAACACGCTTTTTTTGTCAATGGTTCAGTATGCGATCCCGTTTTTAAGGGAAATGTAAGGTTTTCTAGATACTCAATAGGTGCTTTAAATCATAAGAATCCAACCGAATATGCGCCGATATCTTTTATGTAAAACCATGTAGGTGTTCACAGTTCCATTACAAGACCTAACCCTCATAATGCTTACAAATCGGGTCTGGGTAATAATGTCATCATTATGGGTGACTCAAGAGGTCGGGCACTTGAAATTACCATTTAAATCGGGCAGTTAGTCAAGGACCAGGGAAGGGGCCCGCATCAAACACGTTGCAATGTATGTACTCGATATCCTAAAGACCAAAAAAACTAATGACACCATTTATTCTATGTATTGGTACAAACAATGTGCGTTTTGATATGGATAGTGGAAAGACATAGCTTTTTTAATCTTTCAAACTCATTTAAATTGGCAGTCAGTCAAGGACCTGGTTTTTCCCTATGGCCAGCATCAAGCATGTTGCGATGCATGTACCCAAGATTCTAAAGGCTAAACAAACCATTGATACCATTATTTTATGCATTGGTACACAATATGGGTTTTAATATGCATAGCGAATTGGAACAGCTAATTAAATCTTTCAAACTGTTTAAACTGGGTGAGGAAATTAGTTTCGTGGGTTTGTTTCCACATTGGGTAATCAATACTCTATGCATCGACTCCAGCCACACCTTATTCAATGGAGTGGTCATATCATGGCCACCTGCATATCAGTAGGGGTAAGAAGGGGAAAATCAATATTAAGCATCACACAGGCACCAAAGTCAAAGGTCATGGTCACGGTTCATGATCACAGTCCGAAAGTCACTGGAAATAACGTTATCCCCAAGGTCACTGGAAGTGATGTTACTCCCAAGGTCACCTGATGTGACGTCGTCCTCCCCCAAGGTCAAAGGTTGGAGCATTACCAAAATCCATGTGAATTCTACCGAATCCGTGTAAATTCTACGTGGTGAAGGGTGATTTTTTAATGCCATCACCGACCGTGATTAAAAATCACCCCTCACCCCCTTATTACCTCTCTCCCCCACTCCTCAAGGTCGCTAGGGCTAAGGCTATGACTGCTTTTGTGTACATTAATGGAAAATGTAATAAAGCATGATAATAGACTGAGCGGAGTGCCAACACGACGCCTTAGTGGACTCGATTACAAATATAGTATTTACTCATTTACTCAATATACCGATGTAAAAGTTTTCAGTACTATGGATGACACCTTAGTTCCATCCGGTTCAAATCAAATGAGTAGCCGCTTACTACAATTCGGGAATAGCATAGCAAGTCGGAATCTTAACTACTCATGTGTTAAACTCTTGCATTAGTCCAAAGCGGGCCGGCAGGGACACCTCCACGTCTCTCACAATGATTGCATGGTCGTGCTGAAGATCATCACTTGCGGGGTTGGTCGACCCCCTCGAGCGTCTAGCTCCTTCCTCATGGTAAGTTGACCATATATCAATCATGCACTTGTTCACTAACGTTCCTCAAAAAAAAACAAGCAAACATGAGTTAATAAATACATCACGATTATGTTTTACTATTTATTTCAAAATCAAATTACATAAAAAATAACTAACAGAAAATGATGCGAAATGAGTGAAGTCACATTCAAAATGATGGTCATCTTTATTAGTCTCTTCATATTTGTCCGAATACGAAATGCAATTATCATCATTCAAATGATAGCTAGCAACGAATGATGACATTTTGTTTGATATATCTGTAGTTTCATCATAGGACTAGCGGTTGGGGAGTATCAAATTCTTTCATTGTAAGTCATGGCGGGTTGATAACAATAAAAAATATTTTTGAATGGTACACTTATCTTTTTTCTTAACCGAGTGTTACCATTTCATCTTTCTTCAGGCTTCTGTCATCAAATTTTCGTGGCCGATAATCTTACATGAAAATCATTTAGAATAAAGAAGTTTCTTTGCTGTATACTGTTTTCTCCTCTTTATGTTGAACGCCTAGTTTTATTGCCTGGTCATCTGTTCACGTCTTTTTGCCTATTTTTAGCTCTGTTTCCTTCCTCTTGTTTTCACTCATGTCTCGGCACCACTTCTTTTCCCCTAACTTGTGTTTCTCTCGATGTTCCACCTTCTTATCTTCACTCATGTCTCTGCGTCTCTTTTTCACCCCAATCTATCTTTCACCTGATGTTCCTCCTTCTTATCTTCACTCATGTCTCGGTGACGCATCTTTCCTCCTGACTTGTGCTTCTTCTGACGTTCCTCCTCCTTGTCTTCACTCGTGTCTTGGCACTGTTTTTTCAACCAAATCTATCTTTCTCCCGACGTTCCTCCTTCTTATCTTCACTCACGTCTCGGTGACACTTCTTTCCTCCTGACTTGTGCTTCCCCTTACGTTCCTCCTCCTTGTCTTCATTCATGTCTTGGCGTCGCTTTTTTACCCCAATCTATCTTTCTCCTGACGTTCCTCCTTATCTTCACTCATGTCGCAACGAACCCGCTTTTTCACCCCAATTTATCTTCCTCTCAACATTCCTTCTTCTTCTCTTCCTCAGTGTCTTCTCGACACCTCTTCTTCCACAATCTTTGTTTCTCTCTAGATTTTTCCTGTTCGTTTTCTGTCATACATTCGCAAATTCAAATACCTAAAGCAAAGCTTTTTGATCCATTTGTAATGTGAACGTATAGAAACTTATGGAAACGTTTCACGCAAAAAAAAACAATGAAAAGTACTTCATGATCGAAGTGAGCCTAGTTAAGCTCTTCTTTTTTGAACGATCGTAAAACAAATCCTATTGGTACAACATGCATCGATGAGGCCCTCACACCTACGAGATTATGTGGAAGTTTGGGGGTGTATTGTGCTTGACTTGGCATAATGCATTTGTTGCATCGGCCACGGTGGCTGAACACTGAGGGGCTCAGTTCCATGGTTCTTTTAGTTAAAGCAGTTTATTTAGGGAAGCCAATAGAGTTGCCTCGTGGGGAACAGACCTGCTATATTGGTTCATAAACCATAAATATCTCTTAATTCGTGGAAATTTT
The DNA here is from genome assembly GCA_023313725.1 of Lithobius niger. Lineage (NCBI taxonomy): Eukaryota > Metazoa > Arthropoda > Chilopoda > Lithobiomorpha > Lithobiidae > Lithobius > Lithobius niger. The sequence goes on from JAHWFP010231011.1 coordinate 113,355, forward strand.
GAGGCTAAGGGCCAACTTTATTGCATCTAGCATTTTAGGAAGGTTTGACGCTCAATCTTTACGAATTTCACAGCCAAAATATTTAATTTTATACTGATTAAATTGGCATTTAGTTTTCTTTACCTGATTGCCTGCTCCTCTCCCCTCCTATTAACCGAATGTCATCTGAAAAAATGGGATCAATGAACATTCCTTAGTGCATGTTCAATTCGCTTTTAAAAAAATGCCTGGGTAACTGGCTAATCCAAAAGGTACTCTTAGTCACTGGTATAACCCTTTACAGGTAGAAATTGTCAGGACAGGTTTAGAGTCATCATTGAGGTGTACTTGCAAGAATACGTTGGACAAGTCAATAATCGAGAATCTGTCACTACCAGCTAATTTTCCAAACAATTCTTCCGCACGTGATACTGGGAAATACTCAATTTCAAGTTTTGGATTAACCGGTAAGACTCCCTCACACACCAGTCGATCGATTTCAGCCTCGACCTTTCTTCTTACTGCTAAGAGTACAGGCCGAGCCTTGCAATAACGTGGTTGGTATCAGATTTCAGCCTTATAGTGGTTTTGAAATCCTTAAATTTACAAAACCCGGTTCAAAGATTTAATCTGCAGTACCACATGCTTGACAGAATGATAAACATTTTATGGATCATTGTACTCTAGCCTTTCCCTATAATGGCTGGCTGCTCTTCTGAGGACACAATAGGAATCAGAAGTTCAGTTTGATCATAAGTTTGACTGTTAAATTCCAACTTCCAGGAATTACCGTTAAATCACACTCATTGTCACCCTCCAATGGTATTAGTTCGCAACGTATGGCCCATTTGTTAAACCATTCATTTACTAATTCATTCTGAAACTAGGCTCTCATCAGAATCTGGCTCTTGCAACATAGCATCAGAGTCAGAATTTTCAGACTCAACAAGTACTCTATATGCTTTATTCTTAGTAAACTTATAAGGGTGATTCTTAGATAATGTCAAAGTTTTACTTTTGAAAAACTGAAATTTTTACTATCACAAAACTGTTTAATTTTTTTAATTTTCTGCATGTAGAATGGCTATTTTGCATGAATTTATGACTTGCAAGGAAACAAATTTCACCAATAAAAAGTTAGAGGCCTTAGAATGGTGTTGAATGTGAAAAAACGTCATTACCATCAAGTTCTGTTTTATGGCTGCTTTCAATAGTTCTTTGACTTGCATGGGTTGACATTTTGATATATTTCAGTAACCAACCACCACGCAATTGAAAATCAAGGAGATACTTCAATTGACTGAATAAGAACCGTTAAACAGTTTATTTTTTGGCTGCAATATTGAAATTTTCCAAATTTTCCATCAAAAAATTTCCTTTATACACTTATTCTGATGCCAAGAAGACATTAAGTAGTTTTATTACTGTTTGCCCTAATATAATGAAACTGTATCTGAGCCGTAACGCCCAGTGATGATTGTGAAGGACTTGAAAGGAGATGAAAACATGCACTGTTATGGTAATGACATTAACTGTGATGGTAGTGACTAGCTCTATGGGAATCACATTGGAACTGAAAATTTCAGTTAAATCGATTTGAAATTCAAGTGTTTGTAACTAACTGGAAATATCCTACAAGCTTTACAGTAAAGTTTTTTAGTTCAAAAACATTCTTTCAGTGACCTCTCCTTCTCCCCTCCCTGCACAATATCTGCGTCATTACCATCACGTTAAATCATTACCATAACGATTTTTGTTGCTGAACTGATGGTAATGATGCGTGATGGTAATGACGATCTGACAGATTCCGCAACTTTCTATTTAAATCACCAAGTAGATGTTAAGCTTAACGTTAGTTTTCGCTAAGTACACGTTCAATACAAGTACTTAAGGTATTTTTCTGGGTTTACAAGCTTATGTAACTATTTCGTAGAGGATATGGTAATGATGGTTCTTGGCTAGAATCAGGAGGGTATCAGAAGGGGTAGGAGGGTTTGTTGCTTTCCCTGCAGAAAACGACGAGTTCGTGCTGCCGAATTATTGTATGATGCGTCAGCTCTATGGCCAATAATGCTTGTAGCAGTACCATATGTAATAAGTCTGACATCTAGTGGCGACTAGGACAATTAACGTTATGGAGCGTTATGTAAATGATGGTATAAGTTTGGGACAGGCATAAAAATGGCAAATTACAAAAGTTCAGGACTATAATTGGCATAATAGCAACAGAGTTTAAATATTCAACACTTTAAAATGGAATGCAAGGACTTGTAATTTTTTGAGAAAATTTTGCATGTCGAATGTTATATGCAAGTCAAGTCTCATAGGTGTGGGACGCGTGATGGTAATGATATTTTCGTCATAAAAGCATAACTGACAACTTAGCTATGAATATGTTCTATAAGTGTCGCTCATCATTTGAGGACCAAAAATTATTCAGAAAACAAGAAATTGTTTTGGTGAGACGATTGCGACAAGAAATTTGACATTATCTCAGAATCACCCATATGGCTCTTCACATCGGCTTGTACCTGTTTAGGTTTACAAGAAGTAGTCGTCGCAGTCCTAGCACCTGGCTTTCCAGACTTGCACATACGATGAAGATGACCCACTTCCTGGTAAAGGGTCAGAATTTTAGATTTACTTTTAACGTTTCGACTCATCTTAAAGACTTTATGAGCTGACGAGGCCAGAATATGAGATACACCAAATTAAGGTCTTTCTTGTGCGAGTGCAACCTTATAAGCTTCGTCGAAAGTGACTTTTGTAGGCCTCCATTACCATCAGTTTTTCTTGGGCACAAACGTTTCGCAAACTTGAGACAAAAACCACCTCGTTGCATATCCGTAAGTGATGTTGTGTACCATAATCGCAATTTTAAGTCCACTGCTTGAGAGCTGCAATGTATTCGAACTTTGTTCTCTGTTAAAGTAGTTTGCCCTCTCAGCGATTAGTGGAGGTCTAGGTACAATGTTATCCTTTAACTAAACATTTATTTGTTCAGTTGTCTTAGAGTTAAGAGCTGCGGGTGCATGCAAGTTCTTATATACTATATGTCTTGCAGCCCATGTTGGCCACATAAATTGGAACGTACCCTTCCGTCGGTATGTAGCAAGCACTAAAATGATTAGTAAGTCTCTCAAAATACACCTACCAGTACTCCAATTCTAGTTTAAACTCATCACTCTTTTATGGTTCGAGTGGGATTGGGGGGGGGGGCACGCAGCTGCTGGCAGATTCGTTAGCATTGTACTGTATTCCTTACTTAAATCCTGTTAAAACTAAATTGATTGGTTTAAATTGACTTCTACTTAAGAATTATTTTCTGAATAAGACCTTGTTTCGGGTCCAAAATTTAACCTTTTAGCTACTCCTGGCTTAAAAGCTGAACTCCAAAAATGTAATCGTTCAAAATTATTACTCATAAGAGATAAAACCCCTTAGTAAGTTAATCTTAAACCTTTAACGTCACTTTGAAAACACACTATGTGTTCCAGTTAGGCATACATACGACACTTTACAAGTCAAAATACACTGGTTTCTTGTGTAACCTACTAGGTCACACAAAAAAGTGGGTGCAAACCATACTTTTTAAAGATATTAAAAGCACTTGAGGTACTCTTACAACTTGTTGGTAATTTCGAGTAGCTAACACCTTGAATTTACATTTAGCCTAGGCTACTTTTAAGCACACTTTTAATGTTATTACAAAAAAAACCAGTAATTTAATCATGTCTACCTTCTTTTAGGTTAACAATAGCAATTTTAAATTGGTTTAACAATACTAATTCATAAATTTCAGCATTTTAACCTATGATAACACCCTTCAACAATGTAACTTTTACAGCTAACAATGAGTTCAAACAATTCTAAATGGCTGCTTAATCCAGTTAATTTTTTAATACCTAATTTGCACGCAACATTCCAATTACCTACCGTAGGAAGCAAATGAAAAGTGGTACGGCCGAACCAAATCAGGTAGGGAGTCTGGGTTAGCAGTGTAAAGCTTTCGCATCGTGGTCCCGGGTAGACCCCCGGAAGTTGAAGCATTTTCTGATAGTACAGAGTCTTATCTGGCTTCCGGAGAATATGTTTTGCAGGAATTTGTGGTGGATGGCGGGGCGGGGGGAAGGGGGGAAGGACTTTTAAGAGGACGTTCCCTTTTTCTCTATCTGTTGTAGTTCGCCCTTACCGTCTGGAGTGTCCCGACCAACAGGCGTGACTTTTCAGTCGTTGACTAAAAGTTCCTCTCCACCCCACCCCTCCCCCCACTTTCGATCCTGAGGCTACTCTGTGCTATTAAGTGTAAGATTTGAATGGGAAGAGAAAGTTTGTGCGTTCATATAAACTTTTAATGTCTTCAAATTACGTGAGGTCGGCGAGAATTCCTGGGTTCAAGTCCCAGTCGGGGCAGTTGTCTTATCTTTCTTTCTCAGACTAGTGTATTTTGTATTCTAACAAGACCAGTCTTTAATGCAGACTTGTTGCTTAGTAAATCCTTTACATTGTGATTTATTCTTTTTAGGACTTTACCTTTACGTATGTAGCATCTGCCCTGCTACTAGCATGTAATTAGTAATCGCCCCCCCCTCCCTTCCTCCGTAGATCTGCCACATCCTACAGGGTAACACTAACGAAGCTTCCCCCTTATGTGTGTAGGTGATGTTCCCTAATCTTTTTTTCAAAATTGACTTTTCAGAAATATGCAACGGTTGGCTCCTGTGTTGGGCTTTTTTCAACGTTTGGTAGTGACCACTTGCTGAAGCCCACTTTGGATAGCGTCAAGTTTTGAAGCGTGCCTTTTACTTCTTCCCTCCACCCCCCCCCAAAAAAAAACTCTCCTAGGTCAAGCTCATAGTAGGGTGTGGGAAATAGAAGGAAAGCCTTCATACCACATCAGACAGGCGTGTTACAGCGCCGCGTCAAAGGATTGAAGACAGCATCCGCATTTTGGGTGTTTAGACGTGTGTGTATTTTAAAAGCGTGTGCCGAAAAGTGGTATGTCAAATGCCGCACCAGCCGTACCGCTTCCTACGGCCATGCCCACAGCACTACGCCCCAGGTAAGCTCAATGTACTTTTGAATTTACGCACATATCTTTGCCCGTAAGGGTCTTATATTTCGGGTCCTACAAGAATAATTTAAAATACCTTGAGAAATTTTGAGATATTTTGACCCAAAATATCATACATAATCCAGGGTGTCAGTAATCTTCCTCCAGCGCAATACAACTATCAAAGCGTAATTTACTCGACCAAATACGATCCCGAGCTAAGCAAACCTGCTAGAGTTTTCTAAAATCAAGGTACTAGTAGTCCCTAAAGTCAAGTAAATTTTAGGTTTATTTTAGAGTTAATACTAGTGTATAGTGCCCCAAGCCAGGGTTTACCATACTTGATATTTTTACTTTTAAGTTTGTTCCAAATTTAATTCTAAAATTGTCTCATTAGGTTTTATCCCAGTCTTCGCCATTGTTCTATATCAGATTTGGGTTCGTCATGAGGTGACACCCAGCAGGTTAACCTAGAAAGAATTCAACTAGAAAGCAGATGATGGATTGACTGGTAGCCAAATAAATGGTCCTGGCATACGTAGCAACTTGGATAGGCCTCATGACATGGTTGGCATTGCACCAATTATAGAATGTGTATGCGTGTAGAACGAATATGCGCATCCTTATGATAATATAAGCGACGGCTTTTCCAAACAATACACATGGCACATGGTGTTGTTGGTGTTCTATAAAATTAATTCCATGCAGCAACAACTCATGTTGAATTTTTAGCAGGAGCTCGTTTCATGGGTGACCCAAACGTTCGTGCCAGAGTGGGGGGGGAATTGAGGCTTAATGGCGCGTCGACAACTTGGTCATTAGCGCCAACCTCAGTCACAGTGCAGTGGTCCGGGTTGCCACTGCACCACACATTACAGAGATGTTATTCAAACCCCTAATCTAAATCTTGTCATACATCTGTACCTCCTGCAAAAATTGAAAAACACCTGACAGGAGGACAGACTTATCACCCAATTGACGCGCAATGTCATGCGGAAGATGGAAACGACGACGAACACCAGAGTGTCCACACACGGAAATCGTTAAGTAAATCCTCATTATTGTAAACGTCATTATGTAAACGTCTTCCTTGGGGTCTTCCGTTGTATAAAGACCTCATCGGAAGAACGACCAATGTCCATTTTCACCAAAATTAAGGTGGCACTGCCGTCGTGAGACTATAACCTCATGCTATGCATAACTAAAACGATCAGTGTCCGGACACGATCAATTCCCCCAAAATTCTTATTTGAAAATCTGCTGTAATGGGAAGAACGATCAATGTCCATAGTGATCAACTGAAAACCGATCAATGTCCATGCAGCTCAACCGAAAAACTATCAATGTCCATACCGTTCGACCGAAGAATGATCATTGTCTTCAAGTCAACAATGATGAAGGCAGCCGACTATTTTCATGCCCTTATAATACATTTTGCTGTTGCTTGCGATTTCCATCTTCTACACATGTAGACACCATGAATGAGAAGATGAATTATAAAAGTTCATTACACGTGTGTAGAGTATGCGTGATCTAAAAGTAAATAAGCAGATATGTTGAAATTCTTACTAAAGTATGTACCATTAAGTCATTATGTTACAAGTATTGCTTATCGTCATAGCTTCTCTTAGTGAGGAAAGGGATTCTAGATTGTCGTATTTCTACGAATAATATTGTGGTATCTTACCTCGGCCTTGGATGGCGCTACCATCCAGAGTAAACGTTTGTATGCTTGTCATCAGCTGACACATTGGTCAGCTGATATGGTCAGCTGATTTATCGTTAATAAAAGCTAGTGCAACTGACAAGCCAAGATCAGTCATACAGTATTCCTTGCCTAGTGTCGATCTTTCCTCCGTAGTATAACACGCTTACTCGGTACATATCAAAATGGCGACGGATGGGATCAGAAAATGCAGCAAGCCTAGGACCGATAATGAAGATAAGTAACAATTTTTTGGGAAAAGGCAATTCAAAATTTTGTAAAAATGGACTTATCTTACTCACATGTACTTTTCTCACTTCATCAGTAGCTTTTTGGGGCAGCAGGATAGACTGGTGATAGTCCGGGAACAGCGTGGTTGCAGCGTGATTCAGCAAAAGTCTCAGAATTTAGTTGGGAAGCCATCGTCATATACGGCGAGTGAAAGTGGGCTTGGCGCGAAAGAATCTAGTCACCGGCGCGAACCATTACGAACAGTTGTATTCAAGGTCAAGCAAAGTCAAGTCGAACGAAGCAAACACTCGTAACACAAATTCAGCAGTGAGTAGCTTAGGAAAATATTTACTTGAAAAATTACCGGGAAATTTATCCATGTTACTGATAGCATTTTGGTTGGAATTAGTGAATTTTATTTTATGCAAAACGTCCACATTTATATAATTTGAAGCTTATAATAGTAAAGATGATTGGTCGCATTACTCGTTCACACATTCGATAACTATTTTATGGCACATGATGTTGATGCGACAAAACATGTACCGATGCTATTGTCCTGGTTGAGCGCCGCTCATTATAAATTGATTAAGAGTTTATGTAGTCCGGCACTCCCTAGTACTAAGACGTATGTGGATTTATGTAAGCTAATGAAAGATAGCCTTGACCCGACTCCCAATAAGATTGTGAAGTGCTATTGGGTTTGGAAACAGGATCAATGGGAGTCCGAAAGTAGTCAAGAATATGTTTCTGAATTGAAAAATTTGTCGGAACATTGTAATTTTGGCACATATTTAGATGATATGTTAGGGGATAAATTCACAGTTGGCATCCAAGATAAGGCCATAATACGCAAATGTTTGCGGGAAGCACATTTAACTTGGGCAAAAGCCAACGAGTTTGCTATTCACATGGAAGCTGCAGAAAGGAGTGTTTCTGAAACGGGCAAGGAGAAGGAGTATAAAATGAAATTTAAAGAAAAATTTCAACTTGATTGTAAAAATAAAACGGTTCAAAATCCAAGCAAAAATGTAAATTGTACATGCTGTGTTGAGAAAAATCATGAAAAATGTCAGTATTGTTTTAAAGACAAATTATGTTTCACCTGTGGCTTAAAGGGGCATCTCTCCTCGATTTGTAAGGGGGGAGGGGGCCGAGGAGGCCTATAAAAGCAAATTTTGTAAAAGGCTAACCACAAGTGATTCAGAATCTGATACAGGATGAGAGAATAACTCAAGAGGTGCATACAATTGTAACCATTGGTGCAGTCCAATAGGGGACGTGGCAAACTTGGGTAATGGTAAACAATGAAGATTTATTGTTCAATGTTGATTCAGTTACTGAATGGAGTACCATTCCCAAGAAATGGATTACAAAGCACTTGAAAGGAGTTAAATTAAATAAACATTGTTTTTCAAGTTTATTCCAAGCACGATTTTATGCCCTGTGGTATAGCCCAAGTTTCAGTGTGCTTTACAGGTCAGACTTTAAATTTAGAAGCAATTGCCAGCTCTATAAATAATGTATCATTTTTTAGCCAGGACTGGATTAAGGCTTTTGGAATGGACTGGAAACATTTGTTCAAAGTGAACCAGTGTAAAATAACACAAAGTGCTAACGCACTGGAACAAGGTAATGTTAAATTAATGTCTGAAGATGATGACCTTGTAAACAGGTTTTCCAGAATTGTTTAAGCCAGGTTTAGGAAAACTGAAAGAGTTTAATGCATATTTTATTTTGAAGCCAAACTGTGTACGTAAATACTGTAAGCCAAGACCCGTTCCCCTAGCTTTGAGAGATAAGATTGTTAAGGAGCTTTGTAGGCTAGAGGAAGTTGGCATAATTTCACCCATTGAAGCAAGTCAGTGGGCAAGTCCTACAGTGTTGGTCTTTAAACCACATGGAGATTTAAGAATTTTACGTGATTACTCTGGGACTGTTAACTCAGGGGTAGTAACAGAATTATATCCTGTTCTCAGGGGAGAAGAGGTTTTCTCAAATTTAGCAAGCTGTGACAAATTTTTAACGTTACATTTGACAGATACATTTTTACAAATAGAATTGGATGAAGTGTCAAAGCCTAATTTAGTAAATTCTACCATAAAAGGATTGTATGTTTGGAATCACCTTCCTATAGGATTTTCATGTAGTCCAGGTATTTTCCAAAAGAGAATGGAAACAGTATTACGGGACTGTGATAAAACCACCCCTTTTGTTGATGATGTATTGATTGCTAGGAAAAATGGGGAACACAATGCCAATTTGACTGTTGTACTTGGAAAGTTGCAAAATGGTGGTCTTCGGTTAAGCCGAAGCAAATGTACTATCGGTAGCAATGAAGTAAATTATCTAGGAATTAAGATCACTAGCAAAGGTCCTATGAACCTTCCCGATACATTAGAGGCAATTCAAGAATGCCCGAATCCTTGTAATGAGCAGCAATTGAGTTCATTGTTGGGTTTTGTAAATCAATATTCAAAATTTATGCCCAAAATGGCTTCAATCGTTTATCTACTTAACAACCTATTGAAAAAGACTCACCCTGGTTGGGAGCGATTTTTGTGAGAAAGCTTTTCAAATATGAAAGTTTGTTGTTTTGAACAGCGGAATGCTTGCTCACTACTATGACAAGTTACCACTGAAGCTGAGGTGCGATGGATCGCCCTATGGGGTGGGAGCAGAACTTTTGCACGTTTTTCCGAATGGGGAAGAACGGCCGATCGCTTTTGCCTCTCGAATCTTAACTTCAACCAAACGGGGCTATTCTCAAATAGATCGGGAAACTCTAAGCATTATTTTTGGTGTGAAAAGGTTTCACCAGTATGTATGTGGTCGTAAGTCCACTCTTTGTACCGACAACCAAGTGTTAACTTGGATTTTTAACACAGTTAATGCTAGCTAACCTGCAATGGCTGCAGCTCGTATACAAAGATGGGCATTGTTCTTAAATGGCTATGTATATGATATAGAACATATTAAAGGTTTTGAAAATGTAACACCAGATGCTTTATCAGGTTGCCTTTAAGTAACTGCAGGCACACAAAAATTGGGAAGGATTCTGTTAGGGTCATGAGTTTGAAGCAAATTGATAACATTCCTGTTTTGCCTTTGCAGCTAGAGAATTGTACTAAGCAGGGACCCTATTCTTTCTAAAGTGTTGTTTGATACCAGGATGGGTTGGCCGGAAAAAGACAAAGTTGGCTTAGAATTAAAACCATTTGTAAGTAGGCAGAATGAATTAAGTATAGAGCAAAATTATTTATTTTGGGGGAGCCGAGCTGTAATCCTTAAGGTATTAAGAATGCAAATCTACATCTTGGACATAGCGGAATAGTCCGTATAAAAGCTTTGGTTCGTTCTCATGTTTGGTGGCCTAAGCTACACCACGAACTGGAACAGTTGGTAAAATCATGCGACAGTTGCCAACAAGACCGAGAAGAGAATAAACAAGCTCTCAAGTCAATGTTGCCTGGCCTTGCATGTTGGGACAGGTTGCACGCAGATTTGTGTGAAATTAAGGGAAGAATGTATCAGGTTGTGATAGGTGCATTTTCTAAATGGCCAGCAATCTTTTATATGAATTCTACTACTTCTGAGAGCACCATTAAAGTGTTGCGTAACTTATTCATCAGCGAGGGGCTACCCTTGGTTTTTGTTATGGACAATGGTCCGCAGTGGACCAGTTCTAGTTTTGCAACCTTCATGAAAGATAATGGTAGTGAACACACAACTGGTGCCCCGTATAATCCTTCCACCAATGGTTTAGCAGGAAATCTATTACGTAACTTTTTCAGTAAAAGCTGAATTGAGTTCAGGTGCTCCGTAGGAGCAAGTGCTGGCTAAATTCCTACTCGCGTATTGTGTTACGCCGTATACGACTGGAGAGAAGCCATGCATCCTCCTAAAGGGGAGAGTCTTACGAACCGCTTTGGACCTACTGATACCAAATTTGCAAAAGACTGTTGAAACGCGGCAATTTTTCTCAAATTAAACCATACGTACATAAACCAAGAAAACCAAAGTTTCTATCTGGAAATGTCGCCTGGTCTAGAGACTTCAACCACATGCTTGGCATAACTGGCTAAAATGTACTGTCGTCGCTTCTGAAGGTCACGGATTTACAGGGTCGTGGCTGCGATTCTGCCAGCGAACAGTGGCGCCACCACTTCTCACAGTTGAAGTTTGCCAGTCCAATGCTAATGCCAGCTGGGAAAGTGCAGAGTTCTCTTGAATCTGACCTTGGGGTCTCTGCACACGCTCAGCATTCTGTACCTTTTGAGTCAAATAGCAGCACTTTTTCACATGATTTAAGGTTTCCTTCAAGAATAAGGTTGGGAATAAGTTTTCTTCCAAAATTGCCGGTAACACCAGAAATTCATTGAAGGTCACAACCATGGTTTGGACATTGATCTACACCTACCAAGCAGCAAGGTGCCAAGTCTCCACCTGGTTCCAATAGGAAGCATCAACCACCTGTCATAGGTGCTACATGTTCTCCTTCTGTAGTGGGAGGCTCAGCATGTTCTCCTTCTGTAGTGGGAGTCCCAACTCGCTGCTACAAGATAAGACAGCCATCTGGTTCTCCACCTGCGATTGAAAACCGTCATTAAAGAATAAGGAAAGTCCCACTGACGCTAGACCTATGAGACTGGCAACATCTTTTCAGTTTCTTGATTTTTTTCTTGCAAAGAAAGTTTTTTTTAAATCGAAGTTTTTTCTGAAAAGAAGCATTCTGTAAATATTGTAAATAAGAAATCTCTATTTTTGTTGCATGTTAAAAAGAAAAAATATTCTGGATTGTTATACAAAAAGAATTTACTGTAATCTAAAAGGATCTTTACACGGCTAGAAAAGATTGTAAAGTATGGAAAAGATTTTTAGGGGGGGGGGGAACTGTGGTGTCTTACCTCGCCCCTGGATAGCGCCCCCATCCAGAGTAAACGCTTGCATGCTTGTCATCAGTTGCACGTTGGTCAGCTGATCTATATCGTTAATAAAAGTTAATGCAACTGACAAGCCAAGGTCAGTCATACAGTATTCCTTGCCTAGTGTGGATCTTTCCTCCGTAGTATAATAGGCTTCGGTACATCTCAAATATCTTCAAAGTGTTGCCATCTTACTTTTCATACTTATAAGGAAGAAGCGGACGTTAGGTTTAATTTTTGAAGATCGAACCACGCTGTGATACCAAATTATGGTTACAGCAGAGGAAATCTGTAACACAGTGAATGAATCGAGGAACACTGGCTTTTGTAATCATGAATATCAATTTATTGGCCCTGGTATAATCAGTTAATGATTTACCTATTTTTTGCACAAGCCTAATTAACAATTGATCAGTTCTTGGTCGCAAAGACACGTTATCAAAAAAATGCAGAGCAAAACTTTTGCTCGTTTCCCGTGCTGTCCTCTCTGGTTGAAGGGAATGGCCGCAGGACAATAAGTCAATGACGCTTTGTGGAATTCCTCTTAACATAGACAATTGATGACTTTGAATTTCCACAGGATATAATCGGAGCCATTAAAATATTGGTCGCAAGATAATTAGTTCTTTAATACTGCATGGTGGCACTTGTCATAGATACTAGCTGACTTTAGTTTTCCACAGGATATAATCAGAGCTGTTAAAATATTTAAGGGCTCCGATTATATCATCTGGAAAACCAAAGTCAGCAAGACTACGATAAGTGGCCCACCATAAAGTGTTAACAACTAACTGTCCCGTGGTCAATATCCCTCAAGCAGAGAGGACAGCATGGGAGACAAGCAACAATTTGGTTTGCATTTTTTAAGTGTTTTGTCAAAAACAATGGACAAAGTATGTTTTGACAAAGTATTTAATTCCCTTATAATACAAATAGTTTCTGCTTGCGATTGCCATCTTCTAAAGATGTAGTCCTGTATATCTTCTAAAAGCTCAATATACGTGTATAGATGGTATAGATATAAAAGGCAAAATGAAGAAATAATGAAATGCTGAATGAAGTGTGTACTCAGCAGTATTGCTATCTTTGTACAGGGTGTCCATTTTGCGTGCCCACTTTTAACAGAATTTAAATACACCTTCATTTAAATACTGTAAGAGAATTTAGCATGCGACTTATCACATTTTAAAGAGCACAGGTTGGGATTTAACAGAACCACAGATTTTTAACGCGTAAATGCGCAGCGATCGTGAGATTGTTTCATGAGAAAATTCTGTGACAGTTACACGAAAAATATTCTGTATCAAGCTGAAATTGCACAATGTCAAACTGACACCCTCTCATCGATCAATTCAAAGAATTATTGAGATTAGAAAGCGATGACATTAATGGAAATGAGCTTCATTTATGAACATTATTTCTCTATGCAATGCAGGGTCTTTTTCAAATTTTTCAAGAACGAATTGTGCGAACTGGTGGCATAAATCCCTATCGCCTGGTTTTTGAGCGTTAACAATTTGGATCTTAGGAGGAAACACGATTCAAATCACATCGGAGCATAGTGTGTGGTAATGATTTCCGGACTTTGCTTTCTGATGATGCTTCAGCACAGATTTCTTTGGACTTGTGGCAATACAACCTGCAGTGTTTCTGTGTTCTCTTGTCTTGACAGTTTTCCTTCTTCTCCTGGATTTGTTTTGCACAGTGCCATTACTTTCAAATTTCTCTATATTCTCTGAATTGTTTGATGCGAGAGTGCCAGGTCGACATTGTGCAATTTAAGCTTGGTACAGAATATTTTTCGGGTCGCTGTCACACACTTTTTCTTATGAAGCAATCTCATGATTGTTGTCACGTACCGTATATTGTTCTGCCATTTTGTCTATTCTGGCAATGCCAAAGCTGTGGTTTTAAAAACTGTGGTCCTATTAAATCCCAACCTTTGTTCTTCAAAATGCAATAAAGCGCATGCTAAATTTACTTACCGTATTTTAGTTAATGCGTTTTAAAAGTAGGCACGATAAAATGGACACCCTGTGTAGCTTCTCTTTAGTGAGGAAAAGACTACAGATTTGTATTTGTAGGAATAATATCTTCAAGGCATTGCCATGCTGCTTTTCATTCTAATGAGAAAGATGTGTATGTTAGGAGTAATTCCTGAAGATCCAACCATGACAGGCTACGAATTGAGGATTAGAGCAGAGGAAATCTGTAGATGAGTGAATGAATGGAGGAACACTGGCTAATAATCATGATCATCAATTTATTGGGCTCGGATAATTATTGAATGATTTGCCCGCGTTTTACCTAAGAGTAAGTCAATACATCGTGGATGGCTCGGATGTAATATCAACACAACAATCGGCCTATAACAATAGAACTTCCAATATATTATTAACAACATTGTTATCTCCCATGCCGATATTATTAAAATTATTAATTAAAATTTTAATTTTATTTAAAAATTTTTTGGGATCTTAAATAAAATTTTATTTTTAAGTCTAACGTTTATTTACTTAACCTACTTATTACTGTTTAAAAATCTACCTTTTCTATATAACATGTGTTAAGCCCGACACAACTCTCTTTGTGGCCGTTATTCATACCTTCCACGAAAACTTCAAAGGCTGTAAATAAGTCCCTACCTGTGAAATCTCGCAATAACAATATGATCAAAACCAATGGAAATGCAAAAAGAGCTACTGTTGGAATCCTAGCCACAAAAGGTTGTAAGACAATGTACTTGACAAGCTAATAAGTTTATTTGTCAGGTAAGTAAACTTTTGTTAGCATATGATGTACAATATAAGTAAAAAAGAAAACATATGTTAACCATACTGTGTAACAAAACTACCATGACTGTAGAAAAAACATGCGATAACAACTCACAAAACGCAGTAAGATATAATCAAAAACATTGGAAATGCAAAAAGACCCACTCCATAATTCTATCAACAATAGGTTGTGAGACATAACAATGTACATTGTCTCACAACCTTTATGGCTAGAATCATGGCAGTGGGTCTTTTTACATTTCCAATATTTTTTGTTAGCGCCCACTGCATTTTGTTAGTTGTTATTGCATGTTTTTCTTCTCAGTACAGTCATGGTAGGCTTCGTAATCAGTAAGGTCAACGTATGTTTTTCTTGTCTACTTTAATGGTTTACAAAACGACATTGTAAGTATTTTATCTAAGTCCAATGTTAATGACACATGTAACATAACATAATAAAGATAGCTCAACTTGAGAAACTCAAGATCATCCCCCCCCCCCCCAAATAAAAACAGCCTGTGTAAGGATGCAACGGATTGTTGTGGCCGAGGTGGAGAATAACACATAGAAGTGTTGAAGGATAACGTTATTGTAACTTCAGATTTGAATTTGGTCGATGGAAGCAGCTGAGGGAGACGGTGAAAATAGTTTAATGTCGTCAGCGTAGCTGACAGGCCTTAAACGCGCAGCAGAGGTAAGTGATAGGTAAAAATGTTGAAAAGGTCCAAGCACAGACCCTCGCGGTACACTTGAGATGATGAACCACGGAGCTGATAAACTACGGAGCAAGACATGCTGCCATCTTGTGTAGAGATGAGAGTGGAACAGTGAAATGTTGCTAGAGCGAAAACCAAGTGCAGTGAGTTGAGCAATGAGTTAGTTGTTGGAACCGTGTGAAAGGCTTTGGTGAAATAAAACAGTTTCAGTGATAAAAACGAGGTCCAGGTTATGGATAATACGTGTGATTATTCATCGAGCTTATTTAGCAATCCCATGGCTTTGAGGTACATACATTAACGAGAATGCAGACTGAGTGTGTTAGTCCAAGCCTTATTCTTGGATTTTCTGGTTTGGCTCTTCTTCCAAATGCTTTGCTGTGTTGCTGTCGGAAACGGAGGAATTGATGCAGGAAAATTGGTTGCAGTCATCTTCAGAAAAGGTGGCACAATATTTCCTGTCAAACTAGAATTGTGTTCGACAGGTTTATATCTAGGTTAATAGTATTTGTTTAAGAGCAGGGTTAAGAGCATGAAACCTATGTTTGAATTTGGAACAGTTGCAACAGGGAATTGGGTTTTTTTTTGCCTGAAGAACTCATCAATTATTCGCTGAGACTTCTTTAGTTGAAAGTCACATTCGAATTTGTTAGAGTTGGCATATTGTGACACGGTGTGTAGCATGCCTCCCGGATTGCCTAAGTATATGCGTGATTTGTTTGCGTGGATGCCATATGTAGAAGCAAAGGATAATATTGTATACGTCTTCTGTAGTGATAATGCAGAAGAATGAATACATTGAATACTTAGTACGAAATCGAAAACAACCAACCAAGACTACAGTAGCGTCGGAGATCTTGTTAATAATCATTTCCTTTTTGATGTATGGGTTTAGGCCCCCAGCAAAAATTTTGGCAGACTCACTAGTGAAAACATTAGTCTGCGGCATATCTCGTGAGGCAACTTCCAGTTGATCAAAAACATGGAGTTCTGATCAGCAGTCGTGAACAGGTCGAATGTGTGGCTGTCTCTCGTCAACGAAGTTTGTACCGTCAATGAATCCATAGTAGCTATGGAATTCATTAGCACGGTGATGATGCTGCAAAGTTCTTCAGCATTTGGTGACGTGTGTTGAAGCTAATGGAAAATCATGCACTAGAAATAACGTATTACAATAAGCCACTGTGTCGTTGAAAAAAAACTGACTACCAAAACAGACGCGAATATGCATTAACCATCCCATACTACACAATAAATAAATATATAATATACAAATCGCTGTAAATTATATAAAGGAAATAGTAATTCAAGCCAAACAGCGAAAATTATACACTTGAAATTACGTACCACTGACATTGTTCCTACGTTTCTTCAGCATTTGCTGAGGTGCGATGAAGCTAATGTTTCGTTACAAGTAGAACTGCCTACCAAAGCAGACGCGAATATGCATTAACTATCCTATACTATAAAATAAATAAATATACACAAATCGCTTTAAATTATATAAAGGAAAGAGGAAAACAAGCCAAACAGTAAAAATCCTGCAGTATAGAAACATAAAGTTCAATAAGCCACGCTTATGCACTAACCTTTCGTTGGAGTGGCATGACCAGGATTCGAACGTGTTGGAATAGGTTGCCAGTTCGAATCCGGATTACGCCACTTCGACGAAACATAAGTGCATAAAGGTGGCTTACTGTACTACGTTATTTATAAATTATGACTTTCACTGTATGGAATGTTTTCTATTTTCTTTATACAATACAACGACACTTTCAACACAGCACCGGAGAAAATATTTGCTGTGGGTTTGTCTGATAATATAATATAATATAATATAATATAATATAATATAATATAATATAATAGGAACAATGCAATCGATCTTTTTCATTGACGGTACATTTAATACTGCAGCTACTTGCAACTGATGCAGACTGAGGTTCACCCTGCTGCCCTTGGACTTCCGCCACACAGTATGGTACACGGCGTAGCACGATGGATGTAGCACGATAGATTATCATCTCTCGTACCCAACCTTTGAAGGAATGATTGGGTCAGAATTACCAAAGGAGGTGGATTGAACGAGAAGGTCCAACAGAATGGCCACGTAAAAGTCCAGACGTAACTCGTCCCCATTTATTTTTTTGCGGGTTTTTGGGGCTTATATTCCCATGTACCGTCTTTCAAGAGTACAGCACCACCCATACAGCGTCCAGGGCATGCATACGTGCATCGTTGTTAATTGTTATCTGTCAGAACGGACTCCATACACGACTGCTGGAGTTTGGAAAATCTGAACGGGTTATGCACTGTGTGGCGGCACAGGGGGAAGACGGCACTATGAAAATGTTGGTTTGAACAACGATGGATTTAAAAGATTCCCAGTGGAACTAAGTAATAATTAGTTTTTTTTTGTTTTGTTTTTTACTTTTTGGGAGCTAACTTCAAATCGTGTTATCTGCCGCATTTTAAATGTAGATGATGAGAGGTACAATTTATCTGTGTATATCCAAGCGGAAAATCCAGAATCTTTCACATGCTACAATCTACATAGTTAGTTCCACTGTTTGCAGCAATGGCGAGGAGGACACGGCATTTAGTCTTCCGAAAGGTGAAATAATAGTAAGCCGAGGAGGTGGTACTGTTACATCTGAGGAGGTAAAAATGCTGTAGGTCTGTCCTCTTATCATTTCTGCAAACAATGGAAATAGCTATCTTCTACCCATTCTTCTTTATTGATGACGGGCGCCATCGAACCGACCTGAGACTGTGACTGGTGGCTGCCGAAAATGGAAATTAAAATAAGACGTCTCCAGTTGCTATACGAATGGAAGCACTCGGTGTTTTAGTTCGGGTGCATGTAATGGCTAGACATCCATAGAACGTAGGAATATCTACGCTGTAATTCTCCGTCTCCCTTCATGTTCCCACACTCGCCAAAAGATCAACTGGGATAGAAGCTTCCCGGCTCCGGACCAAGTTATCAACATCGCCGAAATCTTAGTTCACAAAAGCAACGTATCGATTTGACTACTCCCCCAACTAATTTGGAAAATCGTAATTTCTATTCAGCTGGTTTATTCAGTTTCAAGAATCAAAACTCGTACTCTCTTCAAGCTCGTTTCAGTTCTGTTCTGGCCATTTCCGGTTAACATGGACCAATCGCAACGCAAATTATATTAATTTTCAGACATATTTATTTGGTAAAACCCTACACAGAGTAATTTTTTAAAACCGCTTTCAAAAAAAGTAATAACGACAACTCATTCGACAACTTGTTGCATGCGGTCGCGATTCAGAACGAGTGGTGGAACACTGGGCAGAATTATCTTCGAGACTTCTTTTATGCCATTCGTGACGCTACAGACAGTGGCGTAGCTAGGTTAGGTGTGGCCGGTGGCGAATTAGCCCTTGGAGCCCCCACATTATACAGGATAGCCTACAAACAACGCACTAGCTGAAAAATGTTTAAATCCATACTTTAATAATTTTTTCTAATTTTTATTTATAGTGATCATAGGGGCCACTTTTTCGTATTCCAGTCAAGTGATTCCTATTTTCACTTTTATAAAAAAAAAAACTTGGATAAAAGTTTGGACTTAAAGGAATTGTTCAGCTTGTGTGTTTTTTCTGGTCCACCATGTTGCGAAATACCGGTAATCGACGATTACAGTGGCTGAAACTAGACATCATATAACACAAATGCCACAAACAAGACTTATTTAGTCCACGGTACTTATTTATCTACAGTACTTATGTAGATTTTCGAAGAGTCGCCCTTTTATTTCTTCAGAAAACACGATAAAGGTGGAACCTACGAACTTCTTTCCACCTTTTTCGTGTTTTCTGAAGAAGAAGAGGTCGACTCTTCGAAAATTTAAATAAGTACTGTAGTAGAGTCTTGTTTGTGACATTTGTGTTAGGTTTGTGTTATATGATGTCAGTAGTGGTAAAATACGATATTCGGTTACACATATATACCCCCCACTTCCGGTCACGTGATAAAAGTGGGGGTAATGATGCACTTCCGATCATCTGTTGAAAAGTGGGGGTTCCATTTTTCATCAATCTGGAGGACGGTGGAAAAGTGCATTTTACTATCTGTTTTCCGGCTTTCGTCGATGTGGAGGACGGTGGGAAAGCACTTTTTGCTTCCTCCTATGATGTCGCTTCTGGTCACGTGATCAAAGTGGGGGTATTGATGCACTTCAGATCACATGATGAAAAGTGGGGGTGTCTCTTCCATTTTTTTCGTCAATCTGGAGAAGGGTGGAAAAGTGCTTTTTACTATCTGTTTTCCAGCTTTCGTCGATCTGAAGAAGGGTGGGAAAGTACTTTTTGCTTCCTCCTATGATGTCACTTCCGGTCATGTGATCAGTGTGGGGTAATGATGCACTTCAGTTCACATGATGAAAAGTGGGGTCGTCACTTCCGGTTTTTTGTCAATCTGGAGGAAGGTGACCTTTTTTCGTTTTTTTGTTATTTTGGAGAGGATGCCTTTTTCTACCTTTTTTAGGTCACAAACATACATATTCCCAGTCATGAGATCAAAAATGGGGGTGTCACTTCCGGTGGGTAACGAAAAGTGGGGGTCCTGTTTTTCATCAATCTGAAGGATGGTAGGAAAGTGCCATTTGCTATCCTATTTACGTTTTCATCAATCTGGAGGATGGTGGGAAAGTGCCTTTCGGTAATTTTCTTCATTTTCATCGATCTGGAGGATGGTGGGGAAAGTGTCTTTCAGTACCTTTTTTCATTATTAAAAATAAATAACAAAAAAAGAAAAAGCATGGATTCCAGTTCAATAATTTTAACGGGAATAGGTGGCGAACTGAGCTGCAATTTAAAAACGCCCATATACCTAGACCCTAAAAAAGAGTATGAAATGGCGCTCGTCTCCTTGGATACGTACTACAGTATTTTCAACGTGCACGCTGACAATAACGAATTTTTGTACACCATCGACGGTGGAGCGAATTGGATCGAGGTGCGCGTCGTTCCTGGCGCTTACGAAATTTCGGACTTGAATAATTTTATACAGTCTACTTTGGAAGGAAGTGGTCACGAAAAAAATGCTATCATTTTAGAACCGAACCATAATACTTTAAAAACAAATTTGGTTATAAATAATCCGCTCTACGGCGTTTCGTTTCTGGGGGATAATAATTTAGGAACTGTTCTAGGATTCCTTCAGGGAACTTATACTAAAACTCAGCAAGGTCAAAAATCCGTGGATATAATGGGGCTCAATACAATTTTCGTTCATACCAACATAATCGGGTCTTCCTACGTGAATGACGACACTCAACCTTGCATATACGCTTTTTATCCGGGAGTGCCACCGGGTTATAAGATGATAATTTCCCCTCAAAATTTAATTTACCTTCCCGTAACTACCGACAAGATTCGTAATATTCGTATTTGGTTAACTTCTCAAGATAATGAAATGATAAATTTAAACGGGGAAACCCTTACCGTCAGACTTCATCTGAGGTCTAAAAAATAATTTTGTACGTATTAAAAAAAGAATGTTAGTATTCGTAAGAAAAAAAAGAATAATTGGAAAAGGATTCGTCGTAGATAATAATCAATTAAGGGGAAAAAACGCAGCATTCATCAAATTTATAACGAGAGCGAGAAGATGAGTTTAACGGAACATTACCTCGATATAAACGAATCTTTACAACAAGATTCTTCCGTGGAGAGCTACGCATTTCACGAATATAATCCGATAGTAGGAACCAATCTAAACAACGTCAATTCGGAAATTAGAATGGTAATCGAAAACCAGGATTTGTTCCTACACGTCGCGAATAGTTATCTTCTGATTAAAGGCAGGTTACTGAATGCCGACGGTTCTAGTTTTGCCGATGCGGACGTAGTGTCTCTCATCAATAATGGTTCCATGTACCTGTTTTCCAGCATTAAATATCACTTGGGGGATAAGCTAGTGGACGAGTTAAATTACCCCGGTTATGGGACTCTCATGAAAGGTCTCCTTACGTATGGTTCGACCGATCAAGTGTCGTTGCTGGGGAACTGCTGGGCGTTAGATGCGGCAGAATCTTCCGCGGCCAGTTTAAACGATAACATCGGATTCAAATTACGGCATTCCATCATCGTGAAGGAAACGACTCCTAAAGGAAGCTTCTCATTCGCCATTCCCTTAAAACACTGCATGGGATTTTTCGAAAATTATGACAAGGTGCTGTACGGTGCCAAGCATGTCCTAACGTTGTCTAGGGCGAGCAATGAAGACGCTGTATTCAGGGCAGCTGCAACAGCCGTTGGGAAAGTCGAATTGAGTAGCGTTTCGTGGCACGTACCCCACGTAACCACATCTGACGAGCAAAAACTCAGGCTTTTTAGTTACATAGAAGGTGGGATGAACGTGGACTTGGGTTTTAGGCACTGGCATTACGATAGTTGCGAACTTCCTCAGAGTACTAGTTTCACATGGCGCGTGCTTACTACTTCAGCCGTTGAAAAACCGAGGTGGGTTATTCTAGCTCTTCAGACTAATAGAAAAGATGCGCAAACTAAAAATCCAGCCGTATTCGATCACTGCAGTCTTCAAGATGCTCACGTAACTTTAAATTCCGAACGTTACCCGTTCTTGGACTTGAACGTAAATTACGCTACAGGAGAATACTCGATCCTGTATAGAATGGCTCAAGAGTTTAGACGCGCTTTGTACGATGTCGGGGACTTGTGTATCGATTCTGTGCAGTTTAAAAAGACTTATCCTCTAGTAGTTTTGGACTGTTCCAAGCAATCGGAGAGACTTCAGTCCGGCATAGTCGACGTGCAAGTAAAGTTGAAATTTAACGCCGCGGTTCCAGCTAACACGACGTGCCACGCGCTGTTGATCGGTGATAGAAAAATGAGTTTGAAATTGGATAAAGGCAAAGTCGAAGTGATTTATTAAAAAAAGAGAGATGGTGAAACAAAAACCGAAAACAAGTAAAATCGGAAAAAAATGGAGCGGGGTAAAAAGAAAAAAGATCGCGAAACGAGGTGGGTTTTTACCCTTGTTGGCATTGCTGGGACCCATCTTAGCCGGTGTAGGTGGTCTAGCCGGAGGTGCCGCCGGTATCGCCGCTGCAGTTAAAAAGAGCCAGAACGATGCTAAGGTAATGGAAGAAATGGTGAGACATAACAAGAAGATGGAGGGTTCGGGGTTGAAACGTAAAAAGAAAAAAAAAGCGAATCGTGGCAGAGGGCTCTTTCTAAGGCCAGTGAAGGTCTGATCGATTTTACTAAACCGTTAACGAATCTCGATTTAAACAGATTGGTCAAAGTTTTGAAAATTCCTAAATACAGAGGTACTTTTAGCAAGGATCGTCTGCCGTTAAATCCTAAACCTCGTGGCGAATGCGGCATTGTTAATCTCGAAAATTTTCACGATGGAAATGGAAGTCATTGGGTGGCTTACTCGACAGTTACTGACATACCCTGTTATTTCGACAGTTTCGGGAACCTCGAACCACCGACATCCATTTCGGAGTATTTGGGTCCCGTTAAATACAATTACGACAGGGTGCAAAATTTTAATCAAACATTGTGCGGTCATTTCTGTTTATTTTTTCTAAGTTTCTCGTGCAAGGGATTTGATTACGAAGATATTTTAAGACGGTTAGCTCTTTAACCCCATTTTTCTTCGTATGGATCGATAGGTCTCTGCTTTGACCATGGTATACAACGAGTCTTGGTTAGGTATATATCTATCTGGTAATCTTTATCCTCCGTGCTTGCTGTATCAGCCATTATATAAATCACGTTACCATTGTTCACGATGATCGGTATTTCAGTTATACTTAGATTTGATGGTTGGAGAAATCTCTCGAAATCGAGATAAACTTGAAATCCTTTGTTTTCGGGTACACTTTCCGATAAATCAAAAAAATGAGTTATTAAACACCGAATCTTTATATCTGGAGGATTTGAACTACTTATATAGTCTCCGCTACTTCCTATATTCATTCCCAGGATATACCAACCGGATGTTGATAAGTAGTATTGGCGAGGATAATTATTGTTACACGTAAAAAAGTGACCTTTAGGATAAGGACTAGTTCCGCGAAAAGTAACTATACAGTCGATACGTGGATTTATATATCTTTCCATCACAAAACCGACGTTGTCAAAATGATTCTTGGCTTCCTCCGTGTCTGGTGGGAGTTTTTTTTCTACGTTTAAAGTAACCATTCGACTATCGACGTAACCCTTAGTAGCCACGTCGTGTTCCGCGGTTGGAGGGAGCGTAAATTTGATTCGTCTATTTTTTGCATCGAGTACCCCATCCTCGTCCTCGTTCAACGCCGTTTGAAGTTTGTCTATTTCGTAGGCATCTCTAATAACCTCGAAGAAATAGTCTCTATTAACAGCTTCCGAAGGGCTTTCGGGGCTCGCCAGGTTACTGATTCGTTTATTTTTAGCGTTGAATATGCCGTGAGAGTCCATGATCAAGGCATTATCAAGTTTGGTTTCTAATTCGTTTATACCGAGAAGCTTCGCGTCGACGTATTCTTTATTCGCGGCATCCTTAGATTGTGCTGGTGATGCGAGATTCTTGATTCGTCTCCGTGTTGCATCGAGTACCAAACGCTCACCCTCATCCTCGTTCAACGCCGAGTGAAGTCTATCTATGCGGTACCCGTCTCTAATAGTCTCGAACAGAAATTCTCTAGTAACAGCTTCCGAAGGTTTTTCGGGGTTCATGAGGTTACCGATTCGTTTATTTTTTGCGTCGAATATTTCGCGAGAGTCCATAATCAAGGCATTGTCGAGTTTGGTTTCTAATTCGTTTATACCGAGAAGCTTCGTATCAACGTATTCTTTATTTGCGGCATCCTTAGATTGTGCGGGGGATGCGAGGTCCTTGATTCGTTTATTTTTTGCATCGAGCAGTCCATCAGGACCTTCCTTTAAAGCGTAACCGAGTTTGTTCTCCACTTCGTTTATAACGACAAGCTTCGCGTCGACGTATTCTTTATTCGCCGCATCTTTAGATTGTGCGGGGGATGCCAGATCCTTGATTCGTCTATCTTTCGCGTCGAGTTGCCCATCGGCACTTTCCTCCAATGTAGTTTTTAAATTTTTTACATCTATCAACTGAGAATAAGTCACCGCATCTTCGGGATCTACACCAGCAGCTAGATTAGTTAAGCGATTCATTCGCATGTCCGATACAGTTTTTGAATCGACGTAATCCTTAGTCGCTGCATCCTTAGATTGCGAGGGAGTTTCGAGATCTTTAATACGTTTCTTGTCAGCGTTAAAATGTCCATCCGCATCTTTCTTCAATCCTACGTCGGCTTTAAATTTTTTTACTTCGTTTTCTAATTCGGTAAATTGGGAATAAATTACGACATCTTCGGGTTCTGTAGCAGCTCCGACTTTAGTCAGTCGCTTATTCTGCATGTCGTAATCATGGTTCAGGTCTAATATAAATCCTATACCCGGAACCCCTTTCACATCTCTTTGCGTTCGTTTCAAAGACTGTCCAAATTTATTAACCGGCATTTTGACGACTCTTTTTTTTTTTATATATAAACAAAAGGAATAAGAAATGTCTCATTCTACCTGGTATGGAAAGCTTTCGAGTCTGTTGCAATCAAATTCTCTAGAAGTTAAGACGGAAAATGCGACAAATTTAAAAAATGGAGTAAAGTACGTCTTATCTCCTTCCGTAGAATTCGAGGATTTAAAAGGAATAGGTTCTCCCATTTTGAACAAAGATTCCAGATGTAAGGGATGGATTTCTCCGTCGACCCCCGAATCTCAAACCGCGATGAAAAATCTTAAACGATACATCTGCGAAAAATTAGAAATTGAAACCGACGAGCAGAAACCCGTTTCTCTGACGATGTTCAGTTACCCAAATTACTCGCACCCAGCTTCCACCTGCTACCCATTTTGTCAAAAGGCAGACGGTGAGTCGGATAAGCCGCTGTGTCTCAGAACGTGGGTGTACAACAACATCCACAAAACTAAAGGAAAACTTAACAAAAACGTTATAGAAAAACCGTGGTTTAACTTGGCTCCGTGCGGAAGTATGTCCTTGTCGGAAGTTAGTGGTAAAATTAACTCCGTGTACATCAGCAACGACGCTCCCAGAACCGTAAAACTTTGGTGTAACGTAGATTACGGAGTCGTCGAATCTAATACATTCAACGAAAAGTTTTCGGATAAAGACTTTATGAATTTGATTTCTGAATAAGAAAAAACGATGGATATTCAAAATTACGATTTCTTCGTGCCGATCAAGAAACCCAAAAATCATCCATTTCTTCCTTCAAACATCAGATGCCTGATTATAGGACCGGCAAACTGCGGAAAGACGAACTTACTGTTTAATTTTATCTGTAACGAAGGATGGTTGGATTACGACAGATTATACGTGTACAGCAAAACTCTGTGTCAAGCGAAATACCGAGCTTTACAGTCTATATTTTCCGAAATTGAGGGCACCGTAGGGCGGGAGATTGCGAGTTTTCACGACTCTCAAAACGATTTAATTCCTCCCGAGGAGTTGGACACCAAGTTTCGTAATCTCGTGGTTTTTGACGATGTTCTTTTAGACAAACAAAAAAACATAGAACGTTACTTCGCTCAAGGCCGTCATTCTAACGCCGACGTTTTTTATTGCAGTCAGTCTTACACCAGAATCCCCAAACAAGTGGTTAGAGATAACGCCAATTTATTAATCGTATTTCCCGTGGACGATTTAAACCTGAAACATTTGTACGAAAATCATGTCGGTCCTGACATGGAATTTCTGGAGTTTAAAATGTTGTGTAGAACGTGTTGGGACGATCCGTACGGGTTTTTATCGATCGATAAAACGTTAAACGAGGGACGTTATAAACGTACGTTTTCGTTCGATGACAAAAGAAAGAAAAAAAGATAACATGGAAAAGAAACGTGAAATAGTAAATCTCAAAAAACGTTTACGGGAAAAATTTTTGAATCAACGTTTGGACGAACGAGATCAAGAAGAATCTTTACAAGAATTTTTTAAACCCGTCGTTAATACTTTGAAACCTACCGTTGTTAATCCACCACCACCCGTAGCGAGTCCTGCGATTGCCGGTTTTCCAATGAGAAAACGACTAAAACGTATACGAATTATTACTCCCATAAAAAAAACTTATAAATCCGAGGATGAAGATGATGAAGAGTGGGAAACCACGGGGAACGAGACGGAGAAGTTTGAATCGCCGAAACCATCCGTCGAGCATTCAACTCCGATAGCGCGAGATCCCAATCTTTCCGATTATTCGACTCCAGCTACGCGAACCGAATACACATCTATCAGTACGGGTTTGAAAGTCACTCCCACACTTTCGGCAATACAAAACAGACGCGTGTCGACGCCTCCAGAACTTCCAAATTTCCCAACCCTCAGATCTTTGGATAGTCTGTTACCTGGTCAAGTCATAGGCCAAACGGCGAAATATTTTCTGATGAAATTTTTCGAAAATCCCAAAGAGACTGATCCTGTCTTCGGACTGCAATACGATATGAAAACTGGAGAAATGAGCATCGCTAATAAACCCGTAAAAATATTCGAGAACGACATAGTGGTCGGTGGTAATCAGTATGTAGGAAGACGAGGACTTTGGAGTTTGCTGGTTTTTAAGGATTTGAAGGAACCGTCGTACGCTCCCGAAGTCAAAGCGAGTTACGCTTCTCTTTTAAAAAACACTCACGCTATCTACCAAAACAACGATCCGGGCACTCGAAAACCTAAGTCGAATCGTAGTGCCAAGTACGTGTCGATAATCGGTCCTATCTGGGAGGATATGAAAACGAAGAAAAAGGGAACTGGTATGGTAAAAAAAACCGGGAGCAGGGTGGATTACAGATACTACGACGATCCTAACGATCTGGTCGAAAGACTGAGGCTTTTGTACGGGTCAACCCAAGCTGGTCACGACGGTCACAGGAACGAAATGATAGAAATTTTATCGGAATTGGAACAACGAAGGGTCATCACAGCTAGAGAAAAAAAGAACGCTTATCAGAACTTAGGTTTGCGATAAAAAAAATTTTGTATAATAAAAAAAGAGGCCAAGATGAAGTATTGCGTGAAGTGTAAACGAACCACGCCTAACCGGCTCGAACCTCCTACTATTATTACATCGAAAAATAACAGAAGTATGGAAGTCTACTTTTGCGAAGTGTGCGGAACGAAAAGAGCTTCCTTCATCAAGTCTGGGAAAGGAATCGTAAATAAAATCGTAGACCATTTACCGGTAGAAGTTCATTTACCCGGATATCAATATTGCGGACCTGGAACAAAACTAAATCAGAGATTAGCTAGAGGGGATCCTGGAATAAATAAACTGGATGAGGCGTGTAAAGAACACGACATCGCCTACTCAAACAGCTCAAATTTAAACGAACGGCACGTCGCCGATGAAATTCTTATATCTAAAGCTCGAAAAGTACGTAAGGATCCTTCGACCTCTTGGAGAGAAAAATTAGCCGCTGCGATCGTTAAAAAAATCATGGGGACGAAGCTCAAGTTCGGAATGGGAAGAAAAAAAAAACGAAATGGATCAACTCGTAAACGAACTCCACAAACCAACGCGGAAACATTTTCCGAGGCGGAAAGTGATTGTGCGGAGTCTGAATGATCTATGGCAAGCGGACTTGGTGGAGATGATACCTTACTCTAACGTTAATAAAGGATTTAATTACCTACTGACTTGCATTAACGTCATGTCCAAGTTTTCTTGGGCCATTCCACTTAAATCAAAATCTGGTGTAGTCGTTACGGAAGCTTTTAAGAAGATTCTCGAAGGAACGACACCCCCTAAAAATTTACAAGTTGATTTAGGTAGTGAATTCTACAATAAAAACTTTAAAGCGCTCCTTAAGCGTCACAACATCAATCTGTACTCTACCCACTCTGAGATGAAAGCGAGCGTGGTAGAACGTTTCAACAGAACGCTGAAAACTCGCATGTGGAAACAATTCACCAAGCAGGGGAACTATCAATGGGTACACATTATTGATGAGTTAGTTTCACGGTACAATGACACGGTTCACTCCGCAACTAAACTAAAACCGAGGGAAGTAACCAAACGTCATGAATCGTCACTGAAAATTAAACCGAAACAATTGTTGAAAAAACCCAAATTTGTCGTAGGAAATAAAGTCAGAATTTCTAAAGTTAAGAAAATTTTTGATAAAGGTTATTTACAAAATTTTACTAACGAAGTTTTCACAATCCGTAAAGTCCAAAAAACCGAACCCGTTACTTATCTATTAAAAGACGAATTGAACGAACCGGTGCTCGGAGGTTTCTACGAACAAGAAATTCAAAAAACTCTCGTCCCCGATTTATTTTTAGTGGAGAAAGTATTAAGACGAAAGAAAGGTACAAATGGGAAAATGCTCTACTTCGTTAAGTGGAAGGGATATGATTCAAAATTTAATAGCTGGACTGATAACATTAGCAGTTTATCTTTTTAAATAATTTGTACTTGATTTGTAGGTACAACAGATCATATTAGGAGTTCGTCTGAATATTAATTTTCTTCTTTTAGCGGCAGCCATTTTCTCCAACCGAGATTTTCTCTGTTCGACAGTTTCTGTTGCAAGTTTTTTGCGAAAATCAGCGGCCATTTTCTCCAACCTAGCTTTTCTCTGTTCGACAGTTTCCGTCGCACGTTTCTCCAACCTAGCTTTTCTCTGTTCGATAGTTTCTATCGCACGTTTCTTACGAGCAGCCGCGGCGCTTTTCCTCTTATTAGCCACTATTTTTTCTTCTTCGCTTCGTTTTGGTATTTCAGTGGCTGATGCTTCTTCCTCCTCATCTTTTTCCAGCGAAGCTTGCTCTTCAGCTTCTTCATCCTCCATCGGATCGATTATACCGTCTATAAAGTCATACGCTATACCCGTTCTGTAGTGACCGTGCGCTAATGTATTTATTCCATCATCCAACACGAATCTCTTATCGTCGTAAGGAGATATGGAAGATTTTGAAATTTCAACCGTAGCGAGCTGATGATCCTTACTTTGAATGCTCATCCACGTGGCTTTCGACGATGTTTTAGAAAATAGCGCTTTTTTGTAGTCTTCGTGACTGAGACTTTTTTGGATAAACGCTTTACTAATCCCTTTAGCCTTTCTTATACTCTCTTCCCCTACTAAAACTGAGTACATTTTTGCTTTCAGGCCTACAAATTCTTTCACCGGGATGCCTGCCGTCTCATCTTTCATTTTCCCCAGGACTTGTTTGTTTTTAATACTATACAGAGGATGCGATGGATCATAATTGCTGGTATCGAATCTATCTGACTCAATTTCCATGTCCCAGTAAAAGTCTTCAGTCTCTACCTCATAGAACAGGCTGTCGGTATCCGTGAAAAGTAAACGCGCTCGGTCTCCATATTTTGGACGCATGAACTCGTAGTGAAATTCATACATTGTGAGTTTGGAAAGTTCGAGGATGCAAAAACCGGAGTAAGTCGGTAAGTCGCACTTGATGTTACGAAGTCTCAAGTTTACTTGTATGAGATTTTCGTTGAGGATCTTGAATGAATCCGCGTGTGGCAGAGTGCTGTACTTGACAGATTTTTTTGGATTATCGGACAACTTCACGGATAAACGCCCCGATTTGTTTTCCATTGTCTTTCCAAATACCGAATTATTTTTCAGTTTGAAAAAGTCTTTTTCGAACGTCGTCGTTGCGAGTTGACGCTTCTCGGTGTTAAATTCTATGTAAGATTTTAGCCATTGCTTCTGACGAAATTTTAGAATTCTGTGAATGCCTTTCAAAATTAAACCGTGCTTCAAGTAGAATTGTAAATTCCTGTAATGAACTATATAGTTTTTCTTCGGGAGCAGGTTAGTCGTCAGTTTGGAAGTAGAAACGATCTTCTTGTTTCCTGCCATTTCTTTCATGAAGGGAGACACGAGTTTTGGCAATATTTTACACTTTTCCGGTGCTAAAGGATAATCGTTGTGATTATCGTGTAGTTCGGATGGATAGTCCAAGTCCACTTCCAATATATAACCGTATTCCGAATCTTTTTCAACCGATGCCAAGCAAAATTCGAGAATTTCTTTCCTCGTCAGCCAACTAAATCGATCGTAGGGAAGAAATTCCGTCATGGCTAGTCCGTATAAGTTGTTGACATCCAAATCTACTAGATATAGACTAGGTAAATTTTCGTCGTAAGTATCTGGTAGATATTTGTTATTGGCGATCGAATGCCTTTTCGACACAAAAGTTGTTCCACCTCTGATACCGGAAGTTATAAAGTTATGCTTTCCTCCGTGCGTAAACAGTTCTAGTTCGGCTTTGGTTTTTTTCAAGGCGGCTGCCCAACTAAACCCTGGTGTGGATACGTAGTAGCAAGGATCTATGCCGTCATTGACCGAGCAAGTTTCCCTGAAAGTCTGAAAAATGTCGGCTAGAAGATACACGTCGATCATCTGATATGCGAGATGGTAATTTTTAAAAACCTTCTCCTTCAGCAACTTCCAAACTGACGTTGCGTGATCGTACTCCGTGTCGGTGATGCCTTCACCTCGTAGAGAGGAGAAGAATGCCGCTTTAGGAGGTAATTCC
Source organism: Lithobius niger (assembly GCA_023313725.1). Lineage (NCBI taxonomy): Eukaryota > Metazoa > Arthropoda > Chilopoda > Lithobiomorpha > Lithobiidae > Lithobius > Lithobius niger. The sequence goes on from JAHWFP010231011.1 coordinate 144,330, forward strand.
TGGTCCTCAAACACATCCATAGACTGCACGTACTCGTACGGGTAGTGGCCTTTTTGCGTCAATAAATCCAAGATTTCTTCCTTTTTCGCTTCTGGCTCGAACCAGTCTACCGAATCGAGAGCAGTTTTTAAGATGGGGAAAGGTCGATCTTTCTTGTGGTTTTTAGCCAAAGTTTCGAGCGAGGAAGATAGGAAACTATAACTATCTAAAAACCGCAACCTTACCGAAAGGTCCTTTCCACCGAAGGAAAAGTACCGCGTAATGGTCATACTCATGAAACGCTCGGTGTTTCTAGCAAGAACATCTACTCCCGAAGGGAAGTTTTCTGTCGCAGAAATCAGTAGATGCATATCGTAACCTTCCAAGTTGTGGAAGACGACCGGGATAGTATTTATTGTCTTAGCCTCCAGATTGCATTTTACGTGAGAAGCACCTCTGAACTTTCCCGTGAAGTGGCAGTGATCTCTCACTTTATTGGAGATGATGACTTTGTTGCAGTAGTAACAAGTATCGGTTTTCGAGAACTGAATTTCATCGTCGGCAGTCATCATCAGATGTTTCGGTCGTGAGATAATCGAGGCAAACTTTTGAATTTCGCTATTCATACATTCGTAAAACTTATCCACCGCGTCCTCGCCGAGGTAGAATTTTTGACTCACGATTTCATTTTCTGGACCAACAACGACGTAGCCAAAACTAGTAGGCGAATGCAAACTGACTTTAGTAGACGAACTCGAGGATGGATCGGTGCTACTAGTTTGCACGGGTCTGAGCATACATTCGAAATCTGCATAAATTACCCAAGGATGAGGATTGCGTCTATCGTAGTGTAGGAATTTTAACGTGTTAGCGCCGGGTGGTAAGAAAGTTAGTACTTGCGCCCTATTCAATCTCACACATTTACTGGTGTGCTCCATCATGAATTGTTCTTTACCAAAGGCAGTGAAGCAGTTACGACAGTAAAATTTCCTGTTACTTCCAACACCTCGAAATCGGAGTACCCTATCAATATCGAGGATGGCGCAGTAATGAGTATTTCCTTTTTCGTCGGCTATGAGTAACAGGTCAATTAGTTCTCCTTCCATATTTTTGTTCACTCTCACCGGGTGTAACCCTATCGATCCCTTGTAAGAAATTATGTTAATGGACAAATTGTTGACTCGTTCGAAGGAATCAATTTGCCGTAGACTCACGGGGAACGTCAACATGGAATGGTCTACGGTATTCAAAAATGGTTCGTAATATTTAACTTTGGTTTCGTAGCACTTCATTTTAGCGGCTAAAACGGAATATAGAAAGCACTTTTCGTCAGAATTTTCCACATTCACTATAACTTCGCTTTTTTTGCGTAATGCACTCGGCAAGGGTAAGAAAGAACTAGGGCAAAAAGGATTGATTTTTGCCACTTTGACGGTTATACCCCAAACTTTCAAAAAGCGCCAACCACTACCTTTTTCTTCGAAAGTTTCGACTGACTGTTGTATTTTTTTGCAAGCATCCTCCAAGATTTCCGACACATCAGATTCATTGTAAATAGCTGTATAGAGGGACCAGAAATAGGCTCGCACGGTGTTGGAATCCCTGGTAAAATCTGCCTCTAAACACAGT
>JAHWFP010231013.1:0-19030 GCA_023313725.1 Lithobius niger
TCACCTTTAGCCCAACTAATAGTTGAGTGGATTTCTGGAGTACGGCTGTAACAGCCGTATTCCAGAAATCCACTCAAGAGCCAAGTTGGGCTAAGGGTTAGTGTAGGAGTCAAAGCACATCTATAGAAATAACCTCAGATGTTAGGAAACTCACATTCGCTGTTGTGGTTGTACTAATTGTTGACCCTTACCTGAGATGTTTGCACTCACATTTGCCGTCTCACTCTCACACTTGAGTGAATTTTTGGAATATGGCTGGCTGTACAGTGTGAGTGTGAGAGGGCAAATGTGAGTGCAAACATCTAAGGTAAGGGTCAACAATTTTAGCACAGCTACAAAAGCGAGTGTGAATGTCGTAACATCTGAGGGTATTTCCATAGATGCGTTTTGACCCTTACACACACACTCACTCACACTTGAGTGAATTTCTGGGATATGCCTGTTAGCCTCGCATTGTTAGCCAAGTTCAGTAGTTTAGGCGTGATGTTAGCCAATGAGTCACTTCATAAAGAGCTTCGGTCCAATAACGTAATCGAGTTTTTAAGTCGTTACTCGCGAATAGCAGTAGTGTTGGAGTCTTGCACTCGGTCAATTCTCAGGATTTTTCACACGCCACAATCGACATGATCACGAGGCATCACAGCTTTCATTTCACGAAAATGCCAGAGATGGCTGAAGTCAGGCTTGGATAGTGTACAAGTCCATGCTCGGACCAAGGACCTGCTTGGGAAAGTCGTGCTAAGCATGAATCAGGATACCTTGCCCCACACTAAGTTCACTACTAATACGACATTGAGTTGACGGAGGAAATATGTTGACTAGTTATAAATACCTTGTACAATACGCCGAAATAAATTTTAAAAAATTAGCCACCGTCAAACTTTTTTTTTTTTATTAGCAAACAAAATGTGAATCACGCAAACAGTAAATCATGCTGCAAAAATGACAAACTACAACCACAAATACAGAAAAAAAAACTAAAACAAATCGAGAAGCAAAATCGTTACTCAACGTAACTCTTTGATAGTAACAAGTTATTTATAGCGACATCTTTTGACAGGATGCTGAAGTTCGACACCTAGCTGTGCAGCGCATCGCGCGAGTAGCGCAACCTTCTAAAGGCGCGTATTATGCAACGATTCGCCTTTTCAATCTCGCTGCTAGAAGCTAGAAATTATCTAAAATTCCAACATGGCGATTGTTTTAGCTCTGCCAGGTCGCAACGAATCGAGTCAATAACAATTGAGTTTAGCAGTGATTGGGAAAATTGTTTCGTAAGGTTCAGGAAGTCTTTCTCTTACTATCACACCAGTTATAAACGATGTCGAATTTAGCTCATCCAGGTAGCGTTGTTACCATAGCAACGACGCCTTTGCCATCGCGATTAAATTCTAGCTGTGCGAATGTAGCGGCGAGTCGTTGCATAAACGTGCCATGACAATGGATAGCGGATGGCGCTATAGCATTTTGTTAAATTTTAAATGAAACACGAAGCGCCGGCAAAACTCGCATCAGCTGTCTCACGCACGATTATTTTAAGCAGTCGTGCCACCCCTAAAAAAAATGCCACTACCGGCCTATAGAGCAGTGACACGACGTAGTATTATTGTATATAACTCTATGCTGGAGCCTTAATGGGTTAGCTGCAAGGCGCACTGCAGAGAGAAACAGAAGGGCGTCATACTGAAGCCGATGCTGTTAAGAGTGATTTCTTGGACCTAAACCGCGCAATTTTTCTTGTTGGAGAAAACAACGTTATTTTAAGCCTAAGAAATCCACTCTTCCGTTGTTTTCCCTCCATTTTTATTAGTGCACCTTGTAGTTATGCCCTCCAAAACCGATACTGGTGCCAATATGGCGCAAATGTCACTGCTCTAATTGACCTCTCAAGTGAAATTCGGCCCTGAGTCTAAATGTGCCCCACGATAAGTAAGGTAATATTAATTGAAAGACGTACGGGGCTGAGTTCCATTTTGTTCCCTTCCAACTTCCCCCACCCCCTCCAGTGATGTTAAATTAACTTGGGCCCCCTCCCCACCATTACATGTTGACATACAGGATCGCAGCGTGACGTTATATCTGGGGAGTAGAAGGGCAGTTTACCCGGGAGGGGGGCAGTGGGGGGGGAGTCAGCTGCTCCTACATTATTTACGCTTCCTTCTCTCATTCCCTCCCCTGCCCCGCTCTGTTCCTCCCTCCCTCCCCAAAACCAACTATTTACTGCAGTCAAATCATTACTATTTCAAATCATTTTCTATCAATCACGTTTCGCTTCTCATTCTGATTAAATCAATTCCGATTCACTGACTTGCTGTTGATCCAGTCTTAGTTCCAGTCAATTCGCAGTTGATTCAGGAAATATTTTGACCAATTCCATTCAATTCCACCCATACTCGGCCCAAGTCCAGCATAATTTCAGGTAAATTCTGACAAAATTTATAAGGTATTGCTGAAAGTTCAGGCGAATTCGGTGAATTTTGGGGCTGAAATTGGGTAAATTGTTTTGAATTTTGTGGAATTGGCCTGAATTTCAGGTTGAATCATATCAGGTCACAACAAGGAATTTTGAGTCAAATAAAAAAATAAAAAAAATCTTGCCAATGGCAACTCAATGGATAGCTTGGCAAGTCAATTCAACGTGATTGGAACATGGGGCTGAATTGATGGTCATCAAGTTAATTCCTTATCAAGTCAGTTTATAATTTCGCCAAATACCCAAGTCAAGTCTAAATCAAGGCAAACGGAATTGAAGATTAATAGAGCCAATTCCATGAATTCATAACCTGGAATCGTCCAAGGTAGAATCAATTCCACAAGAGTGGAACTAACTTGCGCCCATCACTGCCTCCAGTTAAATCCCCCCCCCCCCCCGGGTTCATCTACAACTCTACGGATTAAGCATCATATTGATATGTTGGTTGGTGATGATAATTAATGATGCTAGAGATTTAAAATATACGTACTGTACGTTCCCTTTCCTCAACAAAATTATTCAGTACCCTACTGGATAAAGCTGGGCCTTTTTTTCCATGTCTTATTGTGTGCGTGGTGTATCTTGAGTCCTGCAAGTATTTTGTGAGCGGCTACGTCTTCCTGGAGGGCGTGGCTTTATTCGATGGCCGCCATTGTATTTGTAACCATCTTGGATATCAACAAGGCACTCTGCTACTGAAAACGTGCAATCGATTATCTGTGTTCGTTCTGCGGAGAACTCAAGATACGCCGCGGACACTATAATAAATTCTTGATTTTTTTTTGCCTCTGTCTAGGACTACACATTGACCTTATACCTCAATCAGTATTGGACAGACGATCGCCTAACGTTCTCCAGTCATGAAGAAGTCTTAACCTTGTCCGGGGACTTTGCAGAAAAGATATGGGTTCCGGACACTTTTTTTGCCAACGACAAAAATTCTTTTCTACATGACATCACAGAGAAAAACAAAATGGTGCGTCTACACGGGGACGGTGCGGTCGCTTACGGAATGAGGTAAATAGTGGCGAGTTGGAGGAGGTGAATTTCAAAATAATTGGCAGGAAGTCATAACGAGGGGGGACGACGGTGACGCAATTACAGGGGTGTGGAGGTAATGGTTTCGCAACCTGCAATCCCCAGAAACAAAAGCAAAATTTCACGAGGTGAGGAGGAGACAGGGCCCAGGCCCCAGGGGTGCTCAAAATTCATGATGGAATAAAAAAAATTGCTAAAAACTACAACAAACAATCTACATGTACCTTGACCGCCAAAGTTGTTAGTCGTTGGAGAACGTGATAGTGTGACCAGACTGGGTGCAGGCTGGAGCATACGATTAAGCCATGCTCCAAGTGACCCGTCGATCCAGCTTGACCCATTGATCCAAGCTGACCCACTGAACAAACTTATCCCAACTTGACCCACTGACAAACCTTGACCCACTGACCCAACTAGACCCAACTTCTCCCATTGACTCAAATTGATTCACTAACCCAACTGAAACCCAATTTGACCCACTGACACATTTTTACTCCACGTCATTCAATAATAAACCCTACTGATCCAGCTCCGGCCCATACCGCTACTACCAAAATGCAACTTAACTGTCTAACGGATAACCCTAAAATCTCCGAAAATATTTTAAGTAGGTATTTCATCTTCGAACTTGTGCACGTGAAATTTTAAGCAGATCAAAACAAAACTGCGAAAGTCACCGTGTTCCACACAGACACGCAAAATCCAAGTTTAGTCGAGCATTCGACCACTCTCGCTTCGCTCGCTAGGGCAGTTGTGTGAAATATCAATTAATGATGATTTTAAGAACGTAGAAGTAGTTCCTACCCTCTCGTATTTATTACCCATTGTAGTGATTTTAGTTTCTTGATATTTTGACAGGTTTACCTCAACCTTGGCTTGCATGATGGATCTACATTATTATCCTCTGGATTCACAGAACTGTTCGGTGGAAATTGAAAGCTGTAAGTAAACTAGAAAAACAAGGCCAACTGGTATAGAAACTCCGTTCCTCCTAGAAAGAGAGGATTTTTTTTTCATCGAAACGCGAGGTAGCCCCATTCAACTTCACGATCGTCTATTTGGACAGAGCCGAAATTTGAAATCGCTCCGCGCTATTAGGGCGCGTTTACGCAACGACTCGCTTTTGCATTCTCGCAGCTAGAACTCAATCTCGATGGCAAAGGTGACACTGCCATGGTAACAACGCTAAATGGATGAGCTAAATCCGACATCGTTTGAGTAAATACTTGCAGTCTTATAATCCGTGCTAATAATATAAAGAATTCCTCATGACGAAACAATTTTCCCAAACGCTTCTGAACTCACGTTATTTGCTGTTTTCGTTGCGAGGCGGCAGACATAAAACCGCCGCCATGTTGGAATTTGAGGTGATTTCTAGCTTCTAGCTGCGAGAATGCAAAAGCGAGTGGTTGCGTAAACGTGTCCTTAAACTAGGTACATCATTTTAAGCCTATACGTTGTAGCCGGTTCTGCACAATTTTTCAATCTTATCTGATAAAGGGATCGTGGAATTCGTAACACGCCGTCATACTAATTTTGGATGTCAGCTGTAGTTTCGTTTTGTGGCATGTTCGAGATTTCTTATAAAGTATGAATAAAAACTATTTAATGCATGGTAACGTTTGTGTCGTATCCTACCCTCTTCCAACAATGAGTTGTTCTCATTCATATGATCATCCTCGCTGTGTTACTTGTCGGGATGTCCCTCCTACCAATCGGCACTTTTTCCTTCATTTGCATAAACTTTCTCTCATTTATGCAATTTTTAACGTGACCTCTGCTTCACTTCCGGTTCCCTACCCCGCCTCCTCCCACGCGTCTAGATCCTACTGTCTCCAACGGCAAGTTGGAAAAATTCTAAGCTTGAGTCAAATTTCAAACGATAATTTGAACTGGATTATGGCTTCAACTGCTAATTTTATTAGGCTAAGTGAATTGGGGAAGGAAAGGGGGTTTGTGGTGAAGTAGTAACGTTGGCTGAGTGTAATCCTAGTGTAATCCTTACATAATCAGTTTGGAAACGTCATTTCTGTTTTTTTTTCTCAGATGGCTACACTGTACGTGACGTCATAATGTATTGGAGAGAAATGCCCGTTATAGGTGTGGAATTAGCAGAGTTACCGCAGTTCACTATCGTCGGATACGAAACCAACGACCGCTCTGAGGTGCTGGCAACAGGTTTGTATTGTTGGGTACTAGTTAGCTAGATGGCAGGCAATGGGACGAAGCCATCGTTATCATGACTACGTCCATCGACCAGGCTACATGGATAACTAGCTACGATATGGTTTGGTTAATGTAGCTGTGTAGCCATATCAGTCAATAACAGACTGTCTGTGTTCTCGGAAACTCTTGATACCTCATTGCTGACAGTTTCGTTACAATTCGGCAGAACCAAACGGCGCCATCTTGGAATATGCTTGTACCGTGTGTTTCTTTTCCTTGCAGTGCTAAAGCAGTACTCTAAATGGTTGTCTCTTTTGTATTCAGTTTTGCTATAATTTGTAGTGGTGCAATGTAGTGACGCATCTCATGTCCTAGTTCCGTGCAGTGCGGAATGAAACCATGCAGCAACAAAATTGGTGCTAGCTTGTCCGCAGAACAAGATGACCACTCCGACTGTAAACATGGTCATGTTTTTATAGTTACGGTGACCTTGTTTTTGTTCAGCATCGTTTTATGTTAGTGCTTATCTTTATAATAATATCGGAGACCGGCTAAAAGGAAAAGAAAAAGGAAAGCCTAAAGGAAAACCACTTCTCCCCTCCTCGCGCCCGCATTGAAAATGAACCCTCCCACTCTACGTCCAGCCAAAAAGAAGCCAGGCATGAGTGGTCGATCAATCTGACAAGTCTTCGGGAAGAGTGCCGGGAAAATGTCCCGGGAAATGTGACCGGCCCCGTGCAAAGCATGGGCTTCCTCTAGTTATGTATATTGATTGAGTATATGACTTATGTTTATGATACACCTTACCATTCAAAAAACTGTAACTTTGTCGACAGTGATAATATTCGGACATATTAAAATACAGGAATACACGGATCAGTAAGTTATTCACTAGAGGGCCGTCCAGCAGCCCTGGATATCCGTGTATCTCTTTTAATTAAGGTGTCACACGTAACAAGTTCCGCATGTATAAAACGGAGTTGAACGAAAACAGGAAGTAAGGTGTATTAAAATACAGGATACACTTTTATCACCTCCAAGAACGTTGCAAAAACAGTTCATTTAAATTTTTAAGGAAGAAAACATCGTTCTTCTTCAGAAGTCCACACCACAGAAGTCATTCGCTGTACGTTCACTCCATGTTGTACTTTAAATTTTCGCGCACGTGCTGTCGGCTACTGATCTCCAAGTTATTCACTAGAGGGCTCGGCCCGTGCTCCATTCGCATGATCGTTGCCAAAGGATTCTGGGAGCCATTCCACCAAAGAACGAACTATACTTGATAGGTCGATACCGTCTTTAATCTTTGTGTGTCATTACTAAAAACTTGGATCCAAACAGAGACCAATTCTGTCACCAAGTTGCAAAGCTTATAGATTATGGTTTCCACCAGTTAGCACCATTCAGAGCCAGAAATCGTAGCAGTCAACATCCAGTGAAAAGCAATCAAGTGTAACCTTACCTAAACTTATCTCACAGAGTTAATTTGGCTTCCCCTTCTTTAAACGATTAAGTAAGCATTTTTAGCACGTTTAAGTATATGTGATTCTGGTTTTGTGTGATTCTGGTTTTGTGTGATGCCAACTAGTTGTGATTCCTGCTTATCAATTTGCACAAGAGCGATTATCTTTTATTAACCGCCTGCCTGGTAGACCAGTCAAAACGCTGATCAGAATTAGCGGGTTGTGATTGGCTGATATGTCCAAAATATTCCTTTTCCACTGGATGAAAAAAAAAACGATGGAGATATTGATTATTATAACTGCCCTATTATTTCTTGTGCACAATTTTCGTTGTTGGCTTACTTCCTAATTATTTTTACATATTTTACAGCAATTTGTGTAGATTTGTTTACTTATTCACGTGTTGTTAACGTTAATCTACTTTGTGTTTTAGGAACGTACCAGCGTCTGTCTTTGAGCTTCAAGCTCGACCGCAACATTGGTTATTTCATCTTCCAGACGTATTTGCCGTCCATCTTAATCGTCATGTTGTCGTGGGTTTCATTTTGGATCAACCATGAGGCCACGTCCGCACGCGTCGCCCTCGGTAAAAAAAAAATTCTAGAAGATTATTTACCGGGGTTTTATTTCAAGGAATATTTTCCCGGGACTCTAGGTGGTTAGAAGAACGGTATTCGTATGTTATTCCCCCAGACCCCCCCCCCCCCCCCCACATCCCGGACATTTCCTCACTCTACACGACGACAGCAGACAAATTTCCTCTTAACCCGGGTGTTTTTCCCCTTACTTATTTCCCTGGATACTTATCCCCAAACACTTAACTGCAATAAAAACAAATATCTTACAAAGCAAATTATTTATTTCATTAAATGTAATTGCATTAAAAGTGGTAATTGGCCGATTGTATATTGAGCACCCACCCGGAGTTTCATTATTCATACGTTCGGGCAGCGAGTTTCTGGCAGTTCATATTGTTGAGGCTTTATGTTGTTTATCATTCGTACCCCCCACAGTTCCGTTTGCGTACTGTCAAATGTGCACTCGATGTGAGGTTCATTCTGGTAGCATGCCCTTTATCTTACGAAATTTCCTTGTGATCGTACTACGTAGCCAAACAAATAACCTTGTAAGTACAATTTTTTTAAATAATTTTTTCCTGAGCGGTTGGGGAGCAACGTCCAACATAAGGGGAGTATATCCACCGTTGTCGAGGAGAGAAAATGACTGGTAGGGAGGAGGGGGGTGAATACGTCCACAATTTCAAGAGCAGCTACTTTTGACATGCCACCAGAGGGAACATCTAACTTCGCTTTAGCAATGTGATATACAGTGTAGCCCAAGAATACCATCTAATGCAAAATAAATGACAATGGTTAGGAGGCGTTAGTTTTTATTATGGTTAACAAAACAACCCCATACGAAGCAAGTTGCTTGTGTGTGGTGGTAGTTACATCAAGAAGGCTGATATAGATATGAAAGATTAACAAATACAAACCATTCATAAAGTCAGTTTAACAATATTAACTTTTTCCCCAAGTTGTTTTTTTTTGTTTCATCAGATTTTGTAACTTGTAACTGATCTGTTTTCAGTCGCCACTTACAAATGCATTTGTTTTTTCATCAATTTTATTTATGGTAGGCGTGTAAAACTTTGAGATAGATACATCTTGCATTATTTTGCCCGTTACCATATTTAATTTTTTATAATCTTTACTTTCATTTTGTGTTCTTTTTTTGCACCCGGTTCTATTCTCCCACCAAGTGAAACGTGCTGGTACACCATAACTCCTTAAAGCAGGGTGAAAAAAAAAGGTCGACTTTCCCAGCCCATTTATCAATAGACAAGGGGGGGAAAAGATTCGACAAGGTCCTGTGGGTAGACTAGCCTATGTAGTTCCCCCATACTTTTTTTTCGTGCAGAGGACTGACCTTCGCCACTCGCCCTCCCTCCCCTTAGCATTGGTTGGAGAAGAACGAAATTCATTTTTATGTCGGCGTGTATGCACCATTATATTGTTCGGAGATGCAACCCAATTGTTTTTTTTGTTTTGTTTTTTTAGGGTTGTAGTTCTCTTATCTGCATTTTCGCTGTTGCAACACCTTTATTTCGTCATTTTCATAGAAATTATACACAACTTGAAACTAAAATCTTGAAATTTCTTGATTCTAGGGCATAATCCAACCTAGGTACAGGAAAAAATTCTACCTACACTTGTTTTGTGACTCCCCCCCCCCTCTTCCCCTTCTCCTCCATCTCAGGATGTAAGAGTGGTTGGGTATATGTCATGTAGCATTGGTTTTGTTTTACTTTCGTATTATTTTCCGGTTTGTCTACCACTGTTGGAGGTGAATTTGTCGGAAAAATAAGCGGTTTAAGCTCACATTTGGTAAGGAGACTAGTTTCCTATCTTGTTTTAACACCATGAAGCCATACGTGTCTTTGGATTTGTGGAGAAAAATCACGTAGGAACCAGCAAATTTTGGCGCAGGAGAGGTTGCAATCCCTCTTGCCCCATTGTTGAGTGTATGCGTACGGCAAACAACTTAATCACCTACTTTTAGGGTAAGTGGCTTACGTCATTTGTCATAGTAGACCATGTTTCTTAGCCCTAGATTTACTCATTCACTGCTTAGCCAGTTTGTGCGTCCAGTCAAATGCCGAACGATCCAAACCTTGGTGAAATATCGGGTTTTTTCAGGGAGTGGCCCTGCAGTGGTTAGCTACGCAAATTCGAGACTCCACAGATAAGTCGGGTTTCATCCGATGTTCAACTCACTGGGGAAGAATTTACTACTTTCAGACGCTTCAAAACTTCACATGGCAAATACAAATTCCTGCAAATGGAGATCCAAACCGTTGAGAGAGGCGGTAAAACAATGTCGCGTATGTTTTATGATCTTGTTATGTCTCTCAACAGCCTGAGTATGGTAAGAAGTGGCGTAATGGGTTCTTATGCCCATACTGGCTCGCAAACTATGCCAAATATTAGCCTGAAAACAAGTCCCATTTTTGGAAAAGATACCTTCGAAAAAACCTCACTTGAGGACAAAATCTTTAATACATTGGGCAATTTGTTTCGCTTTGGCTGTCCTGAGAGCAAATAATTCTGGTCAAGAACTAAATTCGTTCAGGACTATGAGTATAGTTTCGTGCCTCCCTTCATTACTGTAACGGTCCAATGAAATCCATGGATACTCGCATCCAAGGGGTATTGGGAGGGTCAATTGTCTTGAGGGGTCCGACTCGCTGGGAAGTGTCAGTTTCGCAAGTCTGTCTCTTATCTCAACTTGCGTACAAATTCTGTAACATCTGTCTTCATGCCAATCCATCCAACTAGTTCCTGCAGCCTCTTTAGAGTTTTAAGGACTCCAAAATGGCCACTTAGTGTCGAGAAGTTGATTACAGCAATTGCATGGTGAAGTGGTGATTTCAGCTTAAAACTTGATTACCTTCAGCTACATCACATACATTTAGTTGAACATACATCGGGTTTTTTTCAGGGAGTGGCCCTGCAGTGGTTAGCGACGCTAATTCGAGACTCCACAGATAAGTCGGGTTTCATCCGATGTTCAACTCACTTAGGAAGAATTTACTACTTTCGATTTAGTTGAACATAGGTTTTGCTCAAGATCCCATCACACAACGAATGTTTCCCTGGAGCCGATCTACTTTTGTCATCAGCCGATGATCTTTCGCATACATTGCCTAACCTGGAAATCTGGCGTGACGACCATTCGTCATCAACCTGCGCGGTCTGGATTTGTTCCAAACGTGGAAATCCAGTGACATTTTCGACTACCTTTACTTACTCCATCTAACAATTAGCCAAGAGCATGGGGTTGAAAGATCTTCCCCTCTTGTAACATCTTCTTTAATTCCTCTTCCGCCGTACCCCTCACCAGTAGTAAATCGTATTCGAAAAAAAAAAATCTGCTGCTCTGTGAATTTTCAAGGTTTTTCCATTCCGTAGGATTGGTTGGACATGACGATTCTCTATCCCAAAAGTTGAAATCATCGTGGTAGGCCCCTAAAAATGTGACACTCAAACGCAACAGGACACAAGATTAAAATTTTAGCTCAATCTTCAGTCTGTGACCACTACGAAGCTAGGGAACTTTGTAGTGAGTATTGCATATTAGGCGCTAGCAACAATTTTCAGCTATGCTGGCCCTAGTAGTTCCAAGGGTCCCAACTGGCTAGGTCGAACCCTCAACACCAACTGAAGATCTAGTCCTAGATTCATCATTTTTATCCGCGTCTGAAAAATAGGTTCCCACCAAAGAATTGTGCACTGGTAATGAGTCGTATGCACGAAGCGGCGCCGTCTGGTTCAGCAGTAGGGCACGTTCCCTGCATAGCAGCTCGGCCAACAGCTGGGATGACTGCTATCGGCCCAGAGCACCGTTGTTACATGTAACAGCAAGGGGCACTGCGAAGCGTTGGTTTTGCTTCGCAGTGTCTGTTGTATTCCATGTAACAGCCTGTAGCACTCGTGGATGAAAGATTAAACAGGACGGAAAGTGAAATGGGTACGAGAAGTGTTAAATAAACACGGATGCAGATCTTTTATTTGTGTGTTTCATTTGTTATCAACTTAGTGTGTGGCACGCAAACAAGTGTCCCTTCAGTGCCGATTGGGAAGTGTATGTTGGTATGTACATGTGTGCATTTTAAAATGCTGCCTACAGACGTTTCCTTTTGGCCATGGCTTAGCGGTAGGGCTTCAGCCTTTGGTTTCAAAGATTGTGGGTTCAATCTCCCTCCACCCCGCCCCCCCCCCCCCCAGTCGGATAGGTAAATCCAAAAGGCAACATATGTACTTCTGCATCCATATTTATTTAACACTCCTCGGGCCCATGTGGCTTTCTCTCCAGTTTAATCCTTAGTGTCATGCTTTATTGTGTGTTCCATTCGGTTTGATGTGTCGCACACAAACAAGCTTCTTTCCAATGCCAATTGGAAAGTGTATGGTTATATGTATATGTGTGCGTGTTATGGACTTTCCATTTGGCCTTATTAGTATGGCATCGCAATAGGGCTTCGGCTTTTGGTTTCAAAGGTTGTGGGTTCAATTCCCCGCTCCGGCAGACTGTCATTTAAGTCCCAAAGGCAACGTAAATAGGTCTGCATACGTATTTATTTGACTTGGAAGAAAGAGAGAATCCGTTCTGTTTCCTCCAAAGTTACTCCTACATTTAATTAAGATGACCCCCAATCGTTCAACCAGTCAATATAAGGTCACGTGGAGTGTATGGAATCCTCTGCCCCATGGTAAGTTATGAAGTGATGCTGAAATGAGGAAATGATTGAGGGAGGAAGCGAAGATCCACGTGCATAACCGAAATACCGATTCGCTTCTTTCTCTCCCAGCAGTGTAGTATGAACAGAATGTCCTCAGCAAATGTGCACCAACAATTTAACTCCTATTAAGAATTTGCCTCTGGGAGAATGAATGGACGAATTTGCCGACTGATTAAAAGAATGTGTGATCGGCTCGACCCCCCACTCCCTTGCCTTAGCTGTGCCCCAGACAGTGGTGTACCCAGGAATTTTGTTTTGGAGGAGCGTGGAGGGGGAGGGGTAACAACCAAAAAAAAAACTAGAATTCAAAATGCTGTCCAAAAATTCGGTGAAAAGTTCTAGGTAGAGGGAGGGGTTTACTTTTAAGTCCTCGTGTGACCCCTGTTAAACAACTCATTTTTATCAATTTTAGTGCCTTTAAAATATTAGAAATTTTTTTCGTCGAAGTAAATGCATTATTTGTCGACTTTTACCAAATTTTACTTTGTGGTTTAGGGGTTGCCTCTTCCCCTCCCCAACCCGAATTGTGCCATTACCGTGTGAAGACAACATTTCTGCTTTAAACCCACCTTGTTTTAGCTAATTATTTCTTTTCAGGTATTACAACTGTTTTAACAATGACGACCATCAGTACAGGAGTACGTTCGTCTCTTCCTCGAATATCCTACGTCAAAGCCATCGACATCTACTTGGTCATGTGCTTCGTCTTCGTATTCGCTGCTCTCCTCGAGTACGCAGCCGTCAACTACACGTATTGGGGCAACAAAGCCAAGAAAAAAGCCAAGAAAGCCAAAGAAGCAGGAATCACAGCAGCAGCAGGGAAAAATACCCCTGATAATGTCTATTCTGTAAGTGTTGAAAGAATCACTAATCTGAGAATGAATGAAAAGAAAACTGCCCCGACTGGGACTCGAACACAGGACATCCCGCTGACTTGGCCGGGTGCTCTAACCACTGCGCTACAAGAAGGAATGTTCCTTTCCCTCCTTGTGTATGTTGTGTGACCTCTAGGTCACCACTGAGAAAGACTGAACAGCTACCTAGCGGGCTGGAGCCTGTAGCCAGTATCTGCCCTGGTAGCGCAGTGGTTAGAGTGCCCGGCCTCGTTAGCGGGATGTCCTGGGTTCGAGTCCCAGTCAAGGCAGTTGTATTTTCTTTCCTTCTCGGATTAGTGTATCTTCAGGGTTGCCAGAGGTCCTTACACATAAAAATATCGAAATTATCGACCTTTCCATCGTAAAAATATCGACCGAATATCGACTAAATATCGACCGAATATCTACTGAATATCTACTGAATAGGACCTCGTCAGACATAACACGAACTGAAAAAATGAAAAACTGCAAATGCAAGCAACAGTCACCAAGATACGTGACAACGTTTGGTCTACGGTTATCAAAAAAAAAACACAATTGTTTGTACGGATGATTCCTCCCCCTTCCAAATAAAGTTACCTGGCTCGTTAAAATTAAAAGTTTCGTTTTTTTTTTTTATCACAGCTTCTGATTACAGGGAACGAAATATGGACTGAACCCCCCCCCCCCAAAAAAAAAACTCTTGCCCACAATGGTACTTCCGGTAGCAGTATAGCGAAAAGGCGATCTCCATCCATTCATGCTGTAGAGCAACTCAGAGTTCGTTTTTCGAAGTGAAACCGGAAGTTCACGTTTTATAACTGCTTTCGCGTAAAAACCATGACAAATCACCAATATTAAAAAAAAATACGGCCAATAATGCGGCCAATTGCAGTATATTTATTTCAATACTTAATTTTATCGACTTTTATCGACGTAACAGAACTTTATCGACTTTTAACGACTTGTAAAAAAAAATAACGACCAATTCGATAATTATCGACCAATTGGTAAGCCCGGTGTGTCTTGTATCCTCAAAACCAGTCTTTAATACAGAACTGTTTTCTTCGTTTACCCTTTACCTTGAGATTTATTCTTTATTTCTTTTGTTTTCGTATGTGGAAGTCACTGTTTAAGCCTATTGTCTCCATGTTTTGTGGCCATAGTTAGGCTTCTACAGATTAGCGTCCTTATTCTAAGCGTGGCGAGAAATAAGTATGTAGATATGTAGATACAACATTTTTTTACACAAGTAAATTCATCAGCTTTATTATACAATAAAACGCAACAATTGAAATTAAATTCATTCATTTGTGTTGCAAGAATTTCTTTAACTTATAAACCACTGAAACGTTGCTGGCACGTCTAGAACCAAAAATCAACAGAGTAGATTAGCAAGTTCCTCCAAAGATTAGAAAGTTAACTAGATGTACCGTCTCACTTCTTCCTATCCTACGCGGAGCTCTGGCGGCAGTTGCGGCTACTAATACCTCTGCTAATGCTTTGCCTTCTGCTGCTTCGAAGGCAAAAGCATTAGCAGAGGTATTAGTAGCCGCAACTACCGCCAGAGCTCCGCGTAGTATGGGAAGAAGTGAGACGGTACATCTAGTTAACTTTCTAATCTATGGTTCCTCCGACAAAATGAATTTGCGATACTTCAACGAAACAGCACCTGAAATGAAGTAACTGTCCGCATCTTTTCCCAATAATAAAAAGCTCAGGGATGAGAATCTTAAGATTTGTATTTTCGTATTTAGTCTAACTGACACGTGGGATGTCAAAACGTTTGGAGACCTCTGAAGCTTGTAGTCCACGACTCCGTTCCTTTTCGTCCCGTTCCGACGACTGACGGCAACACGTATAATCCAGCTAACATTGCTTTCGTCGCCAACCGTGTCAGTCGGCTTTGCTGAGCTTTTCAATTTGATCGCGACCGAATTGGCAGTGCAAATGAAGTATGACTTGTTGTAACTTTAAAGGGACATACCTCCCAGCGCCATTTTTCTCGATCCTCCACATCATGTACGGGCCCCAAAGGTCTATTTCCTTACCGTTAGTCTTTCCCTCGCTGAAAATCCTTTTTAAAATGTGGCGTCTAGGAGATTTTCTGTTGAATATAATGGAACTTTATTTACTAACGATCCGTCACTAAATCATGCATTGCGCGCGTACGATAATCATGACGTTTCATCTCTGTGTGTACACCTACTAATTTTCTAATAATTACCATGAGATCTAAAATCTAATTGACTAATGCGGTAAAAATTAAAATTAATTATTCCAATAGATCGCCGAAGCAAAATTATAAGACACTAGTCTAGAAAATTATAAATTGTGATTTTACAATACGAGAATCATTCCGGTTTTTGAGGAAACAATCAATGGGTTCACGCTGGCTGGACTATTAGGCGCAATGCCAATTGAGACAGTAGCTATGTTTTTCACTGCGAGGAACGAAGCTACCGTCTCAGTTGACCTTAGCTGTGGTAAATACGCGGATGTTATCGTCGCGTGGGTGTTGTGAGGCAGGCGGAAGGTTATAAGGCAGGGGGTATGTTGCTTTAAATAGGTCATTAAAATAAGTCGTATATATTAGGTATTAATTCTTTACCGCTCGGGCATGGTGCCACTTAAGTCCAGAAGGCATCTGAAATAGTTTCGCATTTATATTTAGTCTGGGAAAGGTGTTGTGCGCAAGCATGTGATGGAGGGCGATGGCCGTCGACTGACGGCAGGTGCGTACACTTCTCCGATGTGACTAATTTTTGACTGAAAGAATTCTGCTTCGACAATCCTGTCCGTCAGCCGTCAGCCGGGTCGCCACGGAACGGACGGAGCAGTAGACGCGGTTCCTCTAACTTACATGCGTTTAATCCTAACAGAAATTTGACGGCCTGCGACGTGACATGATTAAACGGAACGGAATGGAACAGAGTACTGTGCTACAAGCTTTAGATCTTGGGAATATTTTGACTTTCAAGTCTTGGTTTAAATTAAATTAATCCTGTAAATCTTCGTTTCAGCAGTGTTTCTTGTTTTTTGTATCACCAAATTCTGAAGGTTTTTTTTGGCGGGGGAAACTGCTTTGCATGCTGTGTTATGGGCCTCAATGCACGCTTAAAGTTTAAACGATGAACGAAGGTCAGTTATTTTTCCTTTTAATAAAAAATAGTGTTTTTACAACCCTACGTTTAAGTAAATCACTCGTTTTTAAACACTTATGCTTATATTTTTATGCGGGTGTTTTGTTTCAGAATGAAGAAATTATCGAGCTGCAAGACCTTCGTCTCTCCCCAATCCCAAGTCTGCGGCATCGCAACAGCAAGTTGGGCTGTGGCAACGTCCAAGCAGCAGCCGACAACGAAACCAACCGTTTCCCGCCTAGTTTCCGCATGGTCGGATCGCAGTCCCGGTACACGTACCCATCGCCCCGCGGAGGTGGCTGTTCCCGCAGAAGTCGCTTCCAAAACGCCATACCCCGTCGCTTCCGTCTTTTACAGAACTTACGCAAAGGTGCTGGAGCCCTTAAAGTTTCTTTGCCACGCATCAAAGATGTGAATATTATCGATAAGTACTCACGAGTGATTTTCCCCGTTTCGTTCATCATCTTCAACGCCGTTTATTGGTGCTTCTACGTCTTCTGAGTAGCGAAGATGTTAAATTGTTTTACAAAGATGTTTTTAAAAACTTTTGAACTTCGAGGTATTGAAGCCTTGCTGTCAAGAAAGAACGCCAAGATCTTCACGCATGCGCACACATATTCAGATTAGAGGACATATAAATTCTTAAATGGTCCGTGTATTTTGTTCCATATGTACTTGGCTACAAGAGAACAACCTAAACCGATTAGCATTACAAAAACTACCCTATTTTAGCATCGCTCATGGCCGCTATGTACTATTAATGCAAAAATAAGAAAAATGCTAAAAGCGAAGAGAATAGGATGTAAGGCTACTCTTAAAAAATGCATTAAAATCAGTAAAATGAGAAAAACACATGTAAGATTGGTATACTAACACAAAACCATGTAAGGTTGATACTAACATAAAACAAATGTATAGTTCGTATAACAACAAAGTGACACGTGGTTTCTGAGATTCGACTCTGGCGTCGCTGGTAGAACCATGCCTTACATGTTTTTTTCCTTGTTTCACTGATTTTAAGGGTTTTGTCGTATTTATTCAGTCCACTCTTACATCCTTCTCTATGCTTAAACGGGTTTTGCATTAGTATCACTTATTATTTATTTTGTTTGTTATTATTAATGAATAAATACAGATGCAAACCAAATAATTGTTGATTTTTTGTGTTGTGACTCGTTGTTTTACAGCAATACCATAAACATTAAGTGCACCAATGTTCGGAAATACAAGGCCAAATGAACTGGTTATAACCGAGCACTTCTCAGCAGGGTGCAACAATTACAGAACATGACCTCCACATCGAAACCTTTCCGTTTCGTCTGGCATGCAAGATTTAGCTGCAGAAGGTTTTTGGCCACAACTTACTTACGATCGTGTTGTTTTTATTTTCAGGTAATACTTTCTGATTTGGTCACTGCAGCCTGGAGTTGCCTTCGATCCGTGCTTAGAACAACATTAGGCTTGGGAGAAAAATACCCCAAATGGAAGAAAAACCAATAGCAGCCTTTTTCATTGTTACATTTGACGCATTAAAATTGGCATGAAGCCTTGAATATGATGCATGGCTACACTGCGGTACCGGCCGGACCTTGATAGCAAAATAGCATACACAAGTTGTACAATATGGCCGCCGAAAGCGGCGATGAGTTCGTTGATTTGTTCTGTTGAACCTTTCTGTTAGTCCAGGGCGTTATAGTTGCAGCCCATACGAATGCCAACTGAGATGCGGCCGCACTGAGTTTAAAACATTTTCTCCCTACACGAACGTGTTGGCCTATTTACGTCTGAGTTTAAAACTTCATGAGCTCCACTGTGACAATTTTAAAAGTTACTCGAAATTGGTTTTAAAAGTTAATATACAATAAAGTCGCGTAAAGCTACATAAAATTAAAATTGTTTTTTCTTTTTTCAAATTGACACTAGCTGTTAAGTTCTGTCGCGACCTAGCCCCAAAAAACTTGGTGGCCGTACACGCCATATTGTCTACCCCTCATATCGTTATAGGTCTGCCCAGATAGCTTGCTGACCATGCTTTATGAGTGAGATGCTATCCAAATCCACCAGGTGCGCCCCCCCCCCCCTTGCTGCATTGTTCATAAATTTCTGTAATGCACAATGTAGCTAAATTTTTAGATCAAATTCTTCAGAATTATCTTCTGAACAAATGTGTAAAAACGGGTAAAGACATGTAAAAAATGTGTGAACTTGGAAATTTTTTAGCTCGTGCGTTTTTTTATGGGCCATTTTGTATATTAAGAAGGAGAGGAGGGGGCCAAGGGCTAATTTGGCACCCCCCCCCCAACTTCATAGAACTTTTAACTGTATTCCATTTTTATTTGCATCCCCCTCCTTTTCCTCCCAAACAAAATTTCCCTCCACTCATAAATACAACTCATAATCCACGAAATTTAAGCTCTAACCAGTCTCATCCACAATTTGAGTGTAACCTGCCATTCTTTATTTAGCGTTTGATGAGAAAAATTCATCTGCAGCGTACACCCCCCCCCCCACCCCGGGAGGGCAAGGGTAACTTTTAGTAAAAATGCACAATAAGGGGGACTGGTCATTATTTATGGTCGGGGGGGGGGGGG